>AFGL01019694.1:0-17405 GCA_001614225.1 Nannochloropsis limnetica | reverse complement strand
GGGGGGGGGGGGGGGGAGGGGGCGGCGGCGGCCGCCGCTTTCCCCCGCTTGTTGGTATTGGTAGTACTGGAGCTGCCCTTGCTTGCTGCCGGTCGCGTCTCTCCCTCGGACCCCGTCGCCTCCACCTTCTTCTGCTTCTTTCCGTCGTCCTCCCCTTCCTCCTTGCCGTCCTGCGTCTCCTCCTTCGAAGGTGCCTTTTTGCTGTCCTTGCCCTTGCCGCCCTTGGCTGTCGAGATCAGGGGCGCATGCGCAGGCTTCTGGCCACGCTTCACTGCCAACTCGACGGACAGCGTACGCCCCTTCAAGTCAGTGCTGGCCAAAATGGCGGCCGCCCGGACGGCATCCTCTGGAATGGCAAACTTGACAAACCCAAAGCCCCGCGACACACCGTCCGCAGATTGAATGATGGACGCACGTTTTACGGGCCCAATGCCACCGCATAGTTCCTCCAAGTCCCTGGTCGTGGCACTGAAGGGCAAATTGCGCACGAAGATGGACCTGCGTGGGGTAGGTAGGAGGTTGAGGGCAGAGGAGGGGGAGGCGGCGTCGTTAGGACAGACAGAGCCATTTAAGATTGTCAACAGAAAAGATGCGCATCGAGAAGCACTCTATGCTTGACACGCGTTCGCAATTACACACGAGAAACCAAAAGGAATCACAGCATGAGCAACAAGAGGCGCAAATTTGGGGGCTGGGGGGGTGTTGACTGGCTGGGGTTCGGCACTTACTGCGCATCGTCGGCGTTCATGGTTTCCCGTCGAAGGTCGTGCAGACGACAATGACGATTGCGGGCAGGCGGCTCAGGCGTAGGCTCAAGGTGCAGGGCCAAGAGCAAAGTGGACCTGTGTGGTATGTGGTGGTGTGGTGCGGGGTTGGAGGGGCTGCTTAGATGATTAGATACTGGCCCACATTGTTTGGCATGACTGGTGGGGGCAAAACGATGCCGCCCTGGGTGCGTGCTGGAGGGATGCAATCTTGACACGCTGGTCCCAGACAAATACACTCGCCGCAGGCCTTGTGTTTTCCTTTGGATGGGCAGGATGAGGGAATCGCAGCAGGGCAGGCATTTCGTTCTTACACTCGCTCGCTCGTCGCCCTTCGTTTGAGGCGAGTACGGGGCGTAAAGTGGAAATGGTTTTCCAAAAACCCACTATTGTGTTTGATTGCCAGTACCAATTCGGGTGATTTGTTTTGTATACAAGCATATCGACATAGAAAATCTAATGGAAGAAGTGCGGCTTGTGGGCTCCTTTGCCTGACCGAGAACTTAGACTCAAGAATGGGAGAGGGGGAGGTTAGAAAAGGTGGGCATTGATTTTGCACGACAGAAGGTTCGATCCTTGTATCGATACCAGCACGTAACTCATGATTTACTGTCTCGACAGTGTCGGAAGTTTTGGATTTGGACAAGGCGCATGCCCCATGGTCCGGGCCTTCAAACCCAAAGAGAGAGGAGTGGGGTATGGCTGGGGGGGGCGTCTACGCCATCCACCTTGCGCATCCCGAAATGACGTGAAATGTAACTTATATGTGGTACCAGCGTGTGGATCTGATCTTAGCCTACATGTTGACTAGTTTCTTTGTGTTATTTGGACGTCCCATTCGCACATTTCGCATATTTAAATAATGACTTCACAATGAGCGCCTGCAGCCCTCTTCCACTCTCCTCTCTCTCCTATTTATTTTTTATTGTATGCTAAGGTGCTCCTGAGCTTCTGTGACATTTTCTCTGCCTCACTGACTGTCTCTTCGAGTTCGTGATGAACCCGCTCATACTCCGCCTGTAGCTCCTTGAGCCGTTTCCGGGTGGCCACCACACTGTTGGCGTGCTCTCTAAGGAGGAGGGTGGGGGAGGGAGTAGGGTATGAGAAAATGGCAGGGACAAAGGCGCAGTGGTGGGCAAGATTTACATACATTCAAGAACAAAAAACATATAAGCCCGCTCAACCAAAGAAGACTCTGACAAGGACTTACCCGGGGCCTCCGGCGGGGGGCGGGATGACGGGCAATGTTTCGATCGCTTCCTCAATCTCTCGAAGGACGGTGCCAATCTCCAGTCCCAGTTGAGATGCCTGTGTAGACGAACAAAGGACATTTTCTTGTAAGATGCGAAACGAAGCATATGCCAGCCGCACAACTGCCATTAGCATAATTTCGTGCTGCCGGCGCAAGACATTCCTGGCACTTTATCCCTCACCCCAAATACATTGGCCATTCCCAGCAAGTACTCGCCCCTCAAATGTCCTACGGTACCTTTCCGCGGTGTTCGCCCTCGTTGGCTTGCCCTTTAGCCCGGGAGACTTCCAAGACGGCGTTGAAAACGGACAGCGCCAACTTATCCAAATTCTCCTGCACCAAGGTCGCCGCGTCCGAAGAGGAGGAGGACGAGGATGCCGGTGCCGATGGCGGGGAGGACGAAGGGGGTGGTTGTGGCCCCATGCGGCTGCTCCTATATTGTGGGGCGTGGGGAGGGCGTGCGCTTGGTATGAGTGAAGATGCATGCACCTATTGTGGGGCGTGGGGAGGGCGAAGGGCGTGCGCTTGGTGCGATGAGTGAAGGTGGGCGCTGCTCGCTACTCTGCCTTCGTCCCCCGCGGTCGTGCCGAGCCCACAGCGACGTGCATGCATGCCCTCCTGTCTCTGTATAGAAAGAGGGAATGGCAAAGGTAAAGTGAGGCGGTTTGGTTGGGGAGCCGCAAAGCAAAAGAAGAACGGGCAGCAGGGCGGACGTCAAACATCAGTGCGTGATTCTGTCCAAATCCTTGCCCTGCCTCTTCTTACTCCCCTGTTGTCACCCTTGCACCAAGGACCACGCGTACAAAGCTCTCACACTCGCCCTCTCTCCTCGTTACATCCGGTCAACACAGGCGGCGCCAAGCTTGCCCACTTCCGTCCCGCAGGCAGCCAGCCCGCCTCTTCCAAGCAGCATCATCACGCACGTCTTGCCGTTCTCCTAGCAAGGGGCATTAGCTAGACCAAGGGGACCATGTCGGGCGCCATCGTTGCCCCCACGCGCATGGCGCTGACCATGTACAAGGTACGCGAGATTGGAAAGCCGGGGATGCTCTTGTCTACGCAAAGACGAAGGGAGGCGGCCTGGATTTGCCTTGTCGCCTCCCCACCCCCGTCCCACCCTCTCTAATCCCCGCACTCGTGCATCTACCCCACACGCTCACAGACCAAGCGCGTCGGTGCCAAGAAGGGCTACGAGCTGCTGAAGAAGAAGTCGGACGCCTTGAAGGTGCGCTTCCGCGACATCATGAAGGACATTGCCCGCACCAAGAGCAACATGGCGGATCAGGTACGTGCGGAGGATGGAGGGGAAGGAAGAGAGGCGGGTGGGCTTTTGTGGGCCGTGTTCCTGGCCATTGCCTAATTGGGCTTTCGTTCTTGATCTGACTGCGTAGCAGTGCATGCTCTATTTCGCCAAGGCAGACAAGTCGGCAGGGCCTCGAGAGAGAGCTCTTGTATTGGCGGCGACATCGCCGCCATCTCTTAAGACTGTCACACGCTCTTCGGTTGCTAACAACATCTCCCTTCTCTCTTCCACTCATCTCCTTTTTACTCACAGGGTTCGAGTGCCTTTTTTTCGTTGACACAGGCGCAGTACGCGGCAGGGGACTTCCGGCAGCAGGTGTTGCAAGGCAGCCTGACTGCCACTGTCCGCGTGCACACCCACACGGACAACGTTGCGGGCGTGAAGCTGCCCGTCTTCCGGCAGTACGAGATTCAGAGCGAAGTCAAGAGCAAGTCCGACCGGGACAACCTGGGCCTGGCGCAGGGCGGGCGGCAGATCAAGGCGTGCAAAGAGAAGTTCACCGTCTTCCTCACCAACCTCGTGCGCCTCGCCTCCCTCCAAACCTCCTTCATCACCCTCGACGAGGCCCTCAAGGTACGTCCGTCACAAGTGCTTGAATGAAAGCACCGTTGTTTATTCTTTCCCAATCTTGTCTAATCGTTCGCTCGCCTCCGCACTCACATTCTCCTTCCCCCCCCTCTTGTCCCCTCTCCCTCCTCGCAGGTGACGAACCGCCGCGTGAACGCCTTGGAGAACGTGACCATCCCCCGTATCGAGGCGATCCTGGCCTACATCAACCGTGAGCTGGACGAGCTGGAGCGTGAGGATTTCACGCGCCTCAAGAAGGTGCAGGGCAGCAAGAAGGTGGCGCAGGCGTTGGCGGAGGCAGAGGAGGAGGCCAAGCACAAGGCGGCGGCCGCTGCTGCTGCAGCAGGCACGGGCCCAAGCAGTGCCAGCGGTCCTCGTAAGGCGGGGTCTACCAAGGACGTCACGGCACAGTACGACACGGCCGGAGACAGCGACATTGTGTTTTAAAAAGTTCGCTGTGGATTGGGGGGTGAAGGCCGGATTGGAGGCTGCGGGGGTTGGTGTGAGAGACCAAATCAGCCGATGACAAAATGATTGTTCACGGAAGGGATCAGAAGCTGGGTCTGGAAGAGAATCCTCTCTGTGTGTGTAGTCCTTAATATTTATTTACGCGTCAAATATTTACATATGCCCCAGACATGCCTTGAGGCACACACCACAACCGAGAAAAAAAGAAAAAGAAGCACAAATTGGACATGGAAAAAGGGAGGCATGGTTCATTCTTCTGATGTTGCACGCTTCATTGCTTTAAAAGATGTGGTCATTGTTGCTTTAGTCTTGCGTTTTAAGTCATCGTGTGCTGCCAATTTGCCGCCAGCAGCCTCCCAGTCGTGGCTGAAATGGTCTCGCTGTGTGATCATGAAAGCTTTTCTCTCAACCACAAATCAACCACACACAACACAGACGCGCCCTACACCTTGCTGTTCTTGTCCTGCTGAGCACTCGAGGAGGAGGAATTGAGTGCGGAGCCCCCGGCCGCAAGACCTCTGCCCAAGACAAGTATCATCATCATCATCATCTGGCCCCAGCCAAGCCAACACAGCCATGCTCTTCACGGAGGAGCAGCTAGCCAAGGGCACGGCCAGCCGGGTGGACGGGATTTCCGAGGAGGAGGAGGAGAACTACCGGCGCAAGACGAATGAGTTTGTGGTGCAGCTGTGCCGGAAGCTGGACATGAACCCCATGAGCATGTGGAACGCTTGCACGCTCACGCACCGCTTCTTTACCTACGAGTCCTTCAAGCGCCGGGACCGTCTGCTCGTCAGCGCCACGGCGGTCTTCTTGGGGGGCAAGATGGCGGAGAACGCCCGGCGGCTGCTGGACGTGGTGGGGCATTACCACGCACTGCGGCACAAGACGGCCAACCTGCCCCCGGAGAAGAGCAAGCTAGTGCAGGACCTAAAGGAAGAGGTGCTTGCCCACGAGCGCCTGATGTTGCACGTCATTGGCTTCAACCTGTACATCGAAATACCCCGTGCCAAGTTTGGGGAACTGGGTGGCAAGGTCAAAGGTACGTCTTGTGGCGCTGGGATGATTGGAGGAGGGCGGGGGGGAGAGGATGCACGAACAGTCTAGCTAGATACGTAGTCAAAACTGCTGGCTCATTCTTTCACCCCACTATCAAGCCTATGCGCCCGAGGCCTACGAGAAGCTGGTGCCCTGGGCGGCAAATGTGCTGAACGACCTGTACAGTAAGACCACCCTCTGCCTGCGCTGCGATGCCGCCGTCATCGCCCAGATCGCCTTGTACCTGGCCGTGCGCCATTTTACCTTGCCCGAGCCCAAGAGCGACTCGGCGGCAGCGGGAGGAGGTGGGGGAGGAAGTGACAAGGCGAAGAAGCCGCCCGGCACCTGGCGGGAGGTGTTTGGACTGGGAGACGACGCCCAGACATTTTGTGAGTACCACGGCAGTAGTGGAAGGGAGCGGGAGGAAGTGAGAAGGACAGAGGGAGGTTGGAATTCCTGTTTGTGATGGCCCACTTAATTGTTCCTCCCTTCGCCTCCCTCTTCTTATACAGGCCTGATCAAGCGCGCCATCGACGTGTATCGGGGCAACCATTTCGCTGCCTACCGGCCACTGGTTCGAAAAATGGACTTGGAGATCGCCGCCGCCCTCGCTCTTGAGAAACGTGAGGACGTGGCTGGAGGGGGCATGCTGACTGCATCTCCGCCACCGCCTCCGCCACCATCCGCGCTGCCTGCGGTGAAGCGGGACCGGTAGCACGATCCCCCACGCAGACGCTCAAGACTAGATGCGAGTGTGCAAAAGTAGATACACGTGCAAACACCCATTTGCAAGCTGGAAAGTGTGAAGACATACATGTACAGTACAGACAGAAACGAGTCAAGTAAAAAACAAAAAGAAGCAGGCAACGATACTAGCAAAGATGGATATCATCGACGCACGGGGTCATGTTCTTTTCTTTTGAGTCTCCCTTTGCGCGGGGTTTCGTTTGTGATCCTTAGTTGTTGGGTGCTTGCCTGTCGGGGAGGGGATGACAGCAGCACCTGCTCGTTGTCGTTGTTGTTCTTGTGCTTATCTTGCAGTGCCGTCTCTCTCTCCCCCACAGACAGTTTGTTTGTTTACTTCTTCTTTTGTGCGTAGATCATGCCGTAGCCCATGAGCCCGTCCTTGAAGGCGTTGTGGAACACGTTCAGCGTGAAAGCGTCGCGCAAGATTTTGATCCTATGTAGGGGGAAGGGAGGAAGGGCAAGAAGCAGGTGGTCAATAAACGAGTATAAGGGAAAATACTGGCGCAATGCTGCTGCGAGGCCTTCGTTTGCTTTTTCCCTTCCTTGTCCCGCATTTCTGGAGGTGTACGTACCATAGGTGCGGCCGTATCATGACGAAGAAGGGGTCGAAGACGCCGACCCAGACGGAGTGGCGCCAGCTGGGGATGGTGAACTTGGCCCAGTCCTCAGAGCGCACGTTCTCCATGACGCCCGTGCCCGCCGCCAGCCCCTCGAAGTCCTTGATGGAGATGAAGTACGGGTGGCTCCACTCCGTGCACATGAAGTCCACGCGCGACTGCTCCGACTTGCTCAACGGCACTTCCTTGGCGTCACGCTGAAGGGGCGGAAAAGAAAGAGAGAGAGAATCAGTCTTCGCATTCAGGAGGGTAATAGATACATGGTGCCCTCTTTCGTGCGTACCTGGCACCAGCAGGCGATGACGAGTGTGCCGCCAGGTTTGAGGACGCGCACCATCTCCTCCACGTAGGCCTTCTTGTCCGGCATGTGCTCTCCCGACTCGCATGCCCACACCAAGTCGAAGCTGTTGTCCTGTTCATTGGGGGGTAATGGGAAGGGAGGACGGGCGAAAACAAATCAGCTGACTTGGACATCACCCGCTCATTCTCTTTTTCATCCCTTCACCCCTTATTTCAACCAAAAACCCGCCCCCATTCGCTCAAGTCACGTACCGGGAATGTCATCTTGAGGGCGTCCATGACTTGGAACTCGGCGTTCTTGACGCCTTGCTCCCCGGCGAGCTCGTTGGCGCGTCGGACCTGCTCCGAGGAGAGCGTGATGCCCGAGACCTGGGAGTCCGTGCCCAGTTTCTGTTTATACGAAAACGAGAGAAGTATGTGAGCATGAGCATAAATAAAAATGTGCCTGCATACTCATTCAGTCCATACACGCTAGCATCTCGTTCTTTTCCTGCCTCTCCGATTTCCCATCCTCAATCTCACCTTAGCGATGTAGCGGGTGGTGCCGCCGATGCCGCAGCCCACGTCCAATACCTTGGCCGGCTTGAACTGCTGCCCGTCTAGCTTGGCAAAGGCCATCATCCGGTCGATGAAGTCGTACTTGGCGCCAATAAAGTTCTTCTTCAGGTACCCACGCTTCTGCTCTTCCTCGGTGTAGTAACCCAGGTGGATGTGCTCCCCCCAGTAGTGCTCCAGGATCTTTTCCCGCGTCCAGGCGTCGTACTCCCGGCCCACCGAGTTCTCTTCCTTGTTGTAGGACCGCCAGCCCCGGGCAATGGCGCCCGGCAGGCGCAGCGCCAGCAGGCCCAAGACCACGAGGCCACCGACCAAGGGCAGCGTCTTGACCAAGTTGCCGGCGCTCAAGCTGCTCGTGGTGGCCAACAGGCTCGCCACCAACCGCGAGGCCGAGGGCCCCGCCACTTTGCTGACGGCTTCTAGGGAAGAGGGGTCGAGGTGGCTGGCAGTGGAGGTCGTTCTACGTTGTAGAGGTAGGGCAAATAGGGAATGGTGATGACGATGAGGCGATGACGTATGTCTGTATGCGTGCCGTAGCCTTTTTTTTGCGAGGGGCATCCGATCCTACGCAATCCCCACGCAGCCAAGCCCAAGCACACTCACCTTGACGACGAACGGGTCTTGCCCAGGCGGGCCAGGGACGCCACGCCAGGGACTTTGGGCAAGAGGAAGCCTTCCGCAGTAGGAAGCAGCGCCACCCCGGCTGCGACAATGAAAGCTGTGTGCTTCATGCCTGGCTGTGTGATGACGAGGGTGAAGGGGAAAGGAGGGCATGGATTGGGTGAGATGGTGGCTAGAACAGGCTGAAGAGAAATGCATGGGGGGAAAGCAAGAGCTCACAACGCAGCAGCAGGGAGCAGCAGTGCTGGTGTGACTCCGAGCCAAAGACCACGTCTTCGCGATTCGGATCCGTTCGCGCAAAAATGCTTGAACTGATGGGCCGATGGGCCCCTTGCCTCTCTCCTCTCTCAGTCGGTCCCCTTGCTTGATGCCGTGTGCAGCAAGGACACACACACGCTGTTTGCTGGTGGCTGCTGTGCAACCCCCGCGCTGCACTGGCACGATTATAATAGCAGCAGCAGTATCGCCAGCGCATGGGGCCTCAATCTCAGCCAGTCGACAAAAAAGTGCGCAAGCGCGCGCACACACGACTCCACCCGCATACGGTACACCATGCTGTCTGCTTGTGCTGTGCACCCCGGGCAACAACACAGCCTAAACAGTGTAGGAGCACCACAGCAATGCGCTCGACTTGCCATTCTCAATTGCTTGTTCCCGTTGTCCCAACACATAATAAACCCACAGCCCCCTCATGACTGTTACCACGGCCGCCGCCTCACGTGCACGCGACGGCCCCCTCGCTCCTCATCACGCCTCCCAGCACCGTCGCCGGCATCCCTTTCACCATGTCAAGGACTCAAAGGAGGACGCGAAAAGCCCCCGCGGGACGCCAGGGTCCAGCAACACGAGCAAGAGGGCGAAGACTAATAGGTGGGTTTGGGCCTGGGAGGAGCGTTTTCGAGCCGCCAAGACCCAGTCTGCTAAACTGTGTGTGTTTTCTTGCGCTTGTGCTGGTGCCACCGCCTTGCTCTTGCTACGCAACAGGTGCATATTGTCGTTTGCATGGGTTTTGACCTCTTGGGCGTCTGTATACATGAGAAAAAAGTGAATTGCGCATACATTGATTTCGAGCCCTCCACCGACTTGAAATTTTCAGAGGTAAGGGCAGAAATCGGGTCAGCACACAAAGCATGCCACGGCCTCTCCGTGGCAGCACACACACTCTCAAGCAAGGCCATCACAACCAGGTGGCCGCTGGCCCTGTTTGTTTGCTCGTGGGAGCGGAAAGCCAGGCGCAAGCAGCGCAGCTTCGCTCTGAAACTTCTAAGTCGGAGAGGAGGAAAAACTAAGCACGATTTTTTCTGTTCTTCCCCTTTGTATACAGACGCCAACAGGTCAAAACCCATGCAAACGACAATATTATTGACTCACTCTGACCAAACCTCTGCATGCATCTACACACACACACAGTCCCAAAGACAGTACGCACTTCAAGTGGATCCTCTGGGCGTCCTTCATTCTAACGATTAATGCGGGTTTTATCAATACCATCACGCTCCATACCGTGCACGCTATGCCCAGCGCACACGTCACCGGCATCGTTGCACGGGCCTCAAACTTTGTGGCGAATGGGCAATGGTGGGAGTTATTGACGTATCTAGTGTCCTACGTTTGCTTTGTCGTCGGTTCTTGCACGGGGGGCTGCCTCATCAATTACGAGACATTTTGTAAGTCGTCGAAGCACACAAGTATTGAGGTGATGGGGTTATGTGTGGGAGAGACAGAAACTAGGTTTAGGAAGTCATTTCTCTCTCGCTCAGCCATTACCTTTTCTGACCAATTGCAACAATTTTTTATTTACACTACACCCCACAGACCTGGGGCGAATGTACGGCCGCGCGCTCTTTATCTTGGCGGCCATCCAGGGTTTGGCTCTTATTATCGAAAATTCGTACGACGATTCGATCATATTCACGTGGATGTGCACCTTCAGTTGCGGACTCCAAAACTCCAGTAAGTAGTAGCTAGTGGATGCCTGTATTCTTTTCGGACTCGCGCCACGGAAATGGATGATCTCGACTTCATTTGTGACTCATTTCCTTCCACGCACTCCGTAGTGACGAGCAAGTACAGCGGGAACGCGGTGAGAACCACACATCTCACGGGGGCTAGTACCGACATGGGTATCGCGCTCGGACATATTCTCAAGGGACGGCACGAAGAGTGGTGGAAGGTTAAGATGCATGGCATTGCCGTGGTGGGATTCTTCATCGGTGGCGTGTTGGGCTTCGTTTCCTTTGAGGTACGGAGTGAGCTGTGTCAAGCTGGAGGACCATGTTCATATGATAAGGTACAACTGCCATTTACTGATTATTTCCGCATATTTCTTCACACCCCTTTGTTTGACAGAAATTTGAACACTCGGCCTTGCTTTTCAATGTGAGCATGACAACGAGCTGTGCAATTATACATGTGCTCTATGTCGCATACCACGAGCGAATGCCCGTCATTTCTGTCTTGGAGAGCCGAACCGAGTACGTACTCTTTCTTCCTGTCGCTGCCCTTGCCGTGCAGTATCGAAAGGCTTGGCTGGCTTTTGCACATTCCTCAAAATCAAATCTTCTTAATTACTTTAATCTTTGATTTTATTTGTGCCGCCCCCTCTTTCACAATTTACATAACTACAACAGCATTCGTATACATAAGCACCGCCGCCAGCTGTCCGACCCGCATTCGAGAACCCTCCCCCGCTCGCCCCGGTTGCGCTCACCGAAGCCGAAAAGGCTCGATATCATCTCGCCACCTCTACGGTTGAACATGACCCCACGGAGCGACGTGCCGATGTCTTCGCCCCCGGCCTCCCTGCCTTCCACCGCTCCCAGCACTGGTCATACGGCCGACCCCGAAGGAGTCACACCGTCGGCGGCGGGAAGAGCAGATACAGAGATGCATGTTGTCGCCGCTGTAGTGGCAGCAGCCGAGGGCGAGTGCACCGCAGAACCAGCAGCGGAAGGAGCTGCAGACGGGGTCGAGGAAGAGCCGGACAACGACGACGTTTGGGGTCACACGCCGGCTTCCTCCGTCCGCGGCCTCGACGACGATGACAACGAGATCGAGCCCACACCGGAAGAGGACCCTTACCCACTGTTTGCCGAGGATGACATTGCCGGCCTGCCTCAAGAAGAATCGGAGGTTGGGTTCCCGCGCGACGAGGAAGAAGGCGGCGGTGCCGAGGTCCGTCCGGAAAGATGCTTGCCTAGAGCCTTTAGCCCGCGCAGCCTGCGACGACATCGAGGCCAGCAGCAGGAGCGACAGCAGTGGGGCCAGCAGCAGGAGCAAGATCAGCAACAGGCGAGGGGAGAAGATGCAGGAGAAGATGAAGGAAAGAACTGATGTTAAAAGCAAGAAGTTTAGGTTTGTGTGAAGAGTAGTGGGTGGAAATGTCACACATTTAATGAACCAAAATGAAATAAATAGAGGTCTTACCGAGCAAAGTTATTTGTTTTATCTTCCATGCTTAGTCATGCTACATGTCAAGCACACGAAGCTGTGCATCGAACCCGAGCATAAAAAGGCGGCTAATGGTGCCCTTGAGGCGCACCACCCAATTGCCCACGTCATGAAGGAAAACGTCTCGATCATCTAAGTTCGAGAAGGGAACTTGAATGCGAAAAGCAGCCACCTTGCGGTCGCGAGATGACGAAACCATCAGACCTCCTCCGGCACAGCGCACGTCCCAGACCTCGTCCCCATGCACTGGGATGATTCTGACGACGCGGCACGTGTGCACATCGATCACGCAGACTCGACCATTACCAAAGCCTAGAGCAATTCTTCCATCTGGCGAAACGCCCATGCCAGTACTAGTGCATAGTGCGTTTAATCCTAACCCTTGGAGCGCCAGCTCGTGCAGAGGCTCTAGCATGATGATAACCCCTTCTCCACCTTCAGTCTTATGAAGCACACGCCACGTCCGCAGAAATTGGTCGGCGTTTGATGCCGTCACCACCATTTCTACTTTCCGTTGCTGGTCCAGGGCGGCGAGGTGCGTCACCTCGCCATCGTGTGCTTTAATAATACTGACTACGTTTCTCTCTTCCTCATTCTCGTCGTCATGTTGGTCCTTCTCCTTGCAACTACTAATCTCTTTCCAACATACAACCGTGCCATCACGCAAAGCGCTGCCCATGACGCCGAAGGAAAGCCATGCAAATTGAAGAACGGCAGAGTCGAGGCGGAACGCCTGGAGAGGGTGCCTGCACCGAGACTCGACGTCAACCAGATTCACCTGCACATGACCCAGAGCATCTCCGCTCACCACGTAATAGCTGGTGCCATCACCGCGTGGCGGCCGTGCATAAAGGGCCAGTATGGTTGCCTGGTGCGCCTCAAACTCATATTGGATGGCCGGGGGCCCTCGCAGACAAGGGTCGATGAAGTAAAGGGTGCCGCTCTCGCCGCCACAGACGAACAAACTGTTCATAGGAGTAGGAGCCACGGCAAAGACGACGTCCCCAGTGATTTCGCATACTAGGGGGAAGGAAGAAATACATGAGTATCTGGGCCTTATCACGCAGGTCCCAAAGATTGCATCGCAACCAGCTGCAATGCGAATGAAAAGTCACAGGGTCAGATACGAACCTGTCGTCATCTCCACAGCTGGCTGCTCTCCGTCGACCATCGGGCTCCAGCGGCCCACGTGTCGCGCTTTGCATTCTGCCAACCAAGTGAAGGGGGAGGGGCTTATTGCTGCAAAGTCGAAGGGGTAGGTCTCGTCTTGGCTGCGGTAATACCGCCAAAAGGCCCACCGACAGGCCGCTTCGGCCACCGGACCGTCAATTGCCTCCCTCCACCCAAAGCACGCCAAGGCTACCCCCTGCAAAAGCGACTTGTGGTCCAGGTAGGAAAATATCGCTTCGACAACATCCCTGCTGGCCAAGGCGGATTCCATATTGGAAGGGTGTGTGTGGAGCTGTGGGAGGGTGGAGAAAAAAGGGGTTTGTGTTATTGTCTTGTCGTGGCTTGTCTTGTCTCTTTAGAGAGCTTGACTTGACTTGACTTGTTTCTTTAGAGTGCACCCCCTATCAACTAAACTAGTAAACTCAGGCGTGCACCCTTGGTAGGGCTTATTGACTAACCTCCTGCCCCCGTCATCTCGTCCAGGGAAGTACAGTCGATGACAAGCAACAGCGCACATCAAGCGCTGTGTCCACCACCTTGTCCGTCTCGTTCACCTTGTCCCTGTGCAATGGTACGACAGGTACATGACGAGGGAAGTTGCACACGGTCATGTGCTCGACATGTGGCGAAAGAACACGATGATGCCACTTCAACACAACATTTCAGTCACCCACCGCAGTCTACTCTTTCCCGTTCCCACGTTATTATACCCCCGAGTTCCCCAACGCTGTTAGACGCAATGCCCAGCTATTCTCATCCTCTATCTGTACCCCCTAATACAGGTCACCACTCCTTCAATGGTAGAACGCCCTCCGCCCCCTGGAGAGCCACGCTTCCTTTCTGCCGAAGACACGTCCATCCAAATAGAATGGTAAGTGGTGGCACCATTTTCCTTTTCCTCCCTCTCCTCTCTTTCCCCTCCTCTCTTGTCTCTCCACCAGACAAGTTTTGGCTTTCCTTCCTTCTGCCTGCTTCCTGCTTGTCCTTTCCTCTCTTCCCCCCTCCTCTCTTTCCCTCCACAGCGTCGTCTGTGAGAAAAGCTTGTCGTCCTCTGCGGCCGTGTGGTCCCGCTTCTCTTTCCTTCCCACCCCTGCCACTGAAACTTCCGCTACGCTTGTCACCCTGCCATTTACTCACACAAAGATCGGCACCCCCTACCATCGCAACCATAGGGACGCGAATAATGCGTTGAATTACCGCATCCAGTACAAGGAATACCTTCAAAGTTGGGAAGAGGCCTCATCGCTTGATGTCCCCAATGGGCAGAACACCATGACACACAACCTTCCCGACCTGCAGCCTTGTGCCACCTACTGCATTAGAATTGTGGCACTTGGGCCGAACAATATGGAGAGCTCGGCAGGACCAGAAATTATAATCGACACGGCAGGTACCGTCATGACGGCCAGGGCTTGTGAGAATCAGCTCGTCGTGCGTATTTCGATAGACCTACACATCACCAAACTGACCCTACTTTCCCATCATAACAAACACAAAACACCAAACAGCTGCAAATTGCACGCCGAAATCCAAAAAGGCATGCTGTATATGCTAGCGGGGGTGTTTGCAGAGCAAAACATAAAAAGAAAAGGAAATGCGCATAAAGTAAAAAACATGTGTCATGGCGCTCCCTGCATCGTTTACTTTTGCTTTGTTTACATTTTTCACCTTTAATTGATGCGCAATGTCACAAGCCCCCCAGGCAAGAGCGCTCCTCCGCCGTCCCGCTCTTCCAGCACATCCTCCTCGTCCAGACTCAGGGCGCCTTCCAAGTGAGCCACGTCTTTCATCAGCTCTTCCACCTCCCGCGCCAGCCGTCGGCGCACCTCCTCGTGCTCCCGCTCCACAGCGCGCTTGCTTTTCTCCCCGCCCTCTGCCCCCCCGCCTCCAGTCTCCTCCTGCTCCTTGGCCTGAACGCGCGCCCACTCCTCGACAGCCCCCAGCCGCTCGTCCAAGTTCCGCAATCGGGCCTCGGCGAGTTGCACTTCTTGGAACTTGCGGTTCTCCTGCGGCGTGATGACAGTCCGCACCCAATGCAGCTGATGGGCCGCCATCTGGGCCACCAGCTCGTCTTTCCCCAACTGGTCCTCCGCGTCCGCCACGCGGCTCTGCAATCGCCCGCAGGCCGCCCGCTGCTCCTCCAGACGGTTGTCCAGCGCCTTGGCGGCCGCGTGTGCACGCTCGAACAGCACTGCTACTTCGTCCGCCCGTACCACCATGCGCGTTTGCAGGGCACGGAGGGGGATCACCACCTCCTGGATCAGATCTTGCTTCAACTGCGCCAACTCGCTCCCACTCGGTCCCGGCGTGGCCTGCAAGAAGCGCTCGTAGCCCCGTCGCAGCCGCTCCATGTCTGGCTGGCAAGCCGTCTCAAAAGGCACGAAGTTGGAGAAGCGCCCGTCCTTGTTCGACTTGCTCTTCTGTTGCTGCCTTCGGCCGCCTGCCCCATCCTCCCCGCGTCCTTGCTCGCCTTCCCTCCTCCTCCTCCTCCCCTTCCTCCTCCTCATCCACCAAGAAAGGGAGAATGGCCAGATTCAGCATCTCCACCTCCGCGTCGCGCCGTCGCACCATCAACAAGCTCCCCACCGAGGCATTGTAGACCATACAGGCCCCCGCGCTTGCCTTGCCCCCTCCTCCCCCTCCAGCCCCAATCCGGTGCACCTCCCGCATGCGCGTCTTCCCCGGCGGCCGCCGCCCCAGCAGCCCCCCGCCCCCAAACGCGCCCGCATCATCCCCGCCCTCGCCCAGTTCCTCGATACGGCGAATCCAGGGCAGGACGAGGCGGAGCACCACTTGCTCTCGCACTACGTACAGGGTCCCATGCAGATGCCGTTCCGGGTCCAGGAGCAGCCGCGGCAAAGCTTCGCCGGCGCGGTGGCCTACCTTGAGACGTGCCAGCCGCCGCGTCTCCAGTGCCCGCCACCGGTGGGAAGCCAGCTCGTGGCCACTGGGGGTCTCGAGCAACGGTTCCACAAGCGAGACAGCCAGCAGCACGTCCACCTGCTCCTTGTCGTACGTCACGGCCAGCGCCGGCAGCGTCCCGCTCGGGTTCAGGAGGTCCAGGGCCCTGGCGGAAATACTGACGCCTCCTGCGGTTGCGACAGGCGGGTTGGGGTCTTTGATGTGAGAAGAAAAAAAGAGGGGGGAGATGGTGAGTGGTGAGACATAAAAATCTAAGTTGCTTCAACGCTTCATTACCCCATACTCTGCTACGTACATTCCACCTCCTGAAGCACCGGCATTCGGTCAGAGGCCATGACCACCCGGCTCGTGACCCATCGAAAGGCCAAGAACTCGTCCCCACGCTCCTTTGCCAGCTCCACCACGTCCCCGAAGCAGCGCACCAAAAAAGCCCACTGGGCCTCCAATTCCTCCCGCCGCCGCGCCACCTTGTCCAGCGCCAGCTCTTCCAAGACCGCCTCCTGCAACTCTTTTACCGCCATCGCAGGCACCTGAGCCCGGTAAGGCACCACCGGGCAGAGTGCCGATAGTCGCGAGGGGGCTCCTGTTCCCTCGATGCCCGTGCTCAGCAAGTAGATGGTGAAGCGCTGCCACAGCGACTCGGGTCCGAAGCAAAACGAGGCCACGTCGCCGTCCACGGGGATCACCAGCTCGGGCATACGTGTCCTGTCTTCTTGCGACAAGTCATAGAGCCGAAGCTCGGCCGCCTGGCCGCTCTCAGGTCCGTGCTCCGGTCCAATCAAGGCTACCACGTGCGTTTTGCTGAGCGGGTGCCAGGCGGCCTTGAGCAAGCGGCCTCGCATTTCCAAGGGCAAGAGCTGGCGATGCGGGGCACGGAGGGCCACTTTTTTCGAGGACGAGGAGGAGGAAGAGGGTGGCGCCGCATCGTCGTCGTTGTGCAGGTCCACCACCCCAAGGTACGGGATGGACTCGCTGGGCGGCCCGCTGAGCAGGAGGCGGTCGCCGGTGCTATTGAACGACATATTGGTCACGCGCGTGCCCCCATAGAAACGGTCCTGCGGGTCTTCCCCTGCCGTCCCGCCGATGCGCACTGCCCCCACGCCCTGCTCCAGGTCCGAGAGGGTCAGGTAGTGCAGCGTCTCGACCCGTTGCTGCACGTCTTGCCCAAAGAAGTAGAGGCGTTGCTTGGCGTCGCTGTAGGCACACACATTCAGAGGCTCCCCCGCCTTGGCTGGCAACCCCTCCAACGACGAGGCCTTGGCCAAGCGCGAGATGGCCGTGCGCGTGGCCTCCGTCATGCCTGTGGTGGAGACGTGGAAGTGAAAGCAGGGTGGTGGAGTGAGGCGTGGAAGAAGTGGTGATCAGATGCTTCGCTGCTCAGTCTGAGCGATCAAAACGCACGTCTAAGTCTAATTCACGCCCTCCACCCACATTTATGACACAGAGACAACGCTCAGGTGCACACGAGACCACTATGGAGACGGCAGGCTCTGAACACAAGCGGCCGGCAGGACAACAACCAGTGGAAGCAAAGAATAATGCCGCTCACGATGATGACGAGAGGAGGCGTAGGAGGCGGACAAGGAGCAGGAGTGTGGATAACCGTAGAAGTAGGAGTCGAGAGCGGCCAC
>AFGL01019693.1:0-10229 GCA_001614225.1 Nannochloropsis limnetica | reverse complement strand
GGGGCGCCCGCCGTCGCAGCCCCAGCCGCAGCAGAAGTGCGAGCCCTAGACGACGTCGCCATGATGAGAACGAGGCGCCTGCCCAAGAGGAGCAAGAAGTGCTGCCTGTCTATCACTACAAAGACGAACTTATGCAAGCGGTGCGGGAGAATCGGGTGGTGGTGGCAAAGGGAGAAACCGGCAGCGGCAAGACGACGCAGTTTCCCCAGTACCTTCTAGACGGTAAGCGGGAAGGAGGGAGGCGGAGGATGGGGGACGGAGGGATGGCGGCGCGATACGGATTTCAGACGCACACTCACACGAAATCACTCATTAATTTTCCTAACCGTCAAACAACGCAGAATTCAATCCGCCCGGTCTGGTGGGCGTGACACAACCTCGCCGAGTGGCGGCCGTCTCGGTGGCGACTCGCGTGGCCGAGGAACGCCGGGGTCGGCTGGGGGAGGAGGTGGGCTACCAAATCCGTTTCGAAGACCGTACTAGCCCCCGCACGCGCATCAAGTTCATGACAGATGGCTGCTTGGTGCGGGAATGCCTGGATGACCCGACGCTCAGCAAGTACAGGTAGGTCCCTCGAGCTAGACTTTTTAATTAATTGCACTGGTGCTTGTAGCGGCAGGCAACTGGCAGGTTTCTTTCGTGCTCTTCTATTGTCATGCATTGCTGCAGCGTGATTGCCTACGAGCCTGTACCCATGCTCATATATCTTACACACGTACACACTCCCCCCTCCTCGTCGGCACAGCTTCATCATGCTGGACGAAGCACATGAACGGAGCGTCAATACGGACATCCTCTTTGGCCTCATGAAACGTGCCTTGGACATCCGACCTGATCTAAAGGTAAGCATCTTGCCTGCAGTCTCGACGCGGTGGAAACTTTTCCAGGCAGAAATCTCACCTCCTCCTATTCACACACCTAATTTTTGTAGTTGATCGTAACTTCTGCGACGTTGGACGTAAAGCGCTTCTCCGAATACTTTGGGAACTGTCCCGTCAAGGAGATCCCCGTCCGTACCCACCCTGTGAGCGTCTACCACTCCAAGACCAAGGTAAGGAAGCAGGGAGGGTCATTTATCGTCGTTCCCGTTGTTCTCACCCGTCTTCTGAGATTTTCTTTTCTGCCGCTCGCCACTTCTGCCCACATCTCCTACCGACTTAACGTCTCGAAGCTATATTTCATTATGCTCCCCCTTTCTTCTCCTCCTTTCCCCTTGCTTCCCCTCCCTCGCAGCTTATCATGACACGCACGGGGCCTTCCAGCTCGGCCTACGTGCAGTCCCTTGTGGAAGTCGCGCTCAAAATCCACCGCACGCAAGGCGAGGGCCACATCCTAGCTTTCCTCACGGGCCAAGACGAGATCGACAAGGCCTGCGCCCTCCTCTCCAGCCAGGCTGCCCAGCCCCTGCCCGGCCAGCAGCAGTCGAACCCAGCAGCGGCAAACATGGAGCTGCTGGTCTTGCCGCTGTACGGCTCCCTTTCCGCCGAGCAGCAGCTGCGGGCCTTTAAGCCGGTGCGACCGGGCGTGCGGAAGTGCATCGTGGCCACCAACATCGCCGAGACCTCCGTGACGGTGCCCGGCGTCCGCTTTGTCATCGACCCTGGCTTCGTCAAGCAGAAAACCTACAACCCCGAAAAACGGATGGAGAGCCTGGTGGTCGTGCCCATTTCCCAGGTCGCGGCCGAGCAAAGAGCAGGGCGGGCGGGACGCACAGGGCCGGGGCAGTGCTACCGGCTTTATTCACGAGATTGCTTGGACGAGATGATGCCGGAGACCGTGCCGGAGATCCGACGCTGCAATTTGGCCAATGTGTTACTGTACCTGAAGGTACTCGGCATCCAGGACGTTATCCGCTTCGACTACTTTGAGTGTCCATCCAAGGAACAACTCGGGGAGGCTTTGTTGATGCTTCACTCCCTGGGCGCGCTCGACGACCGCGGCCAGGTGACGACAACAGGGCAAGCCATGTCCAAACTTCCCCTGGAGCCCGCCCTCAGCCGCGCTATCCTACAGGCCACCGAGGAGGGCTGCCTGAAGGAGGTCCTCACCATTGCCGCCATGCTTTCGGTGGAGAACATATGGTTCAGCCGCAAGCCCAAGCCCCAGGCTGGCCAGCCAGATCGGGCGCCCGAACGAGATGCCGAGGCTGATAGAGCTCACTCTCAATTTCGTCATCCGAGAGGCGACCATATCACCTACTTGATGGTCTACGCCGCCTGGGAAGCGCGGGGCTTTGACGAGCAATGGTGCAAGGATGCGTTTCTAAGTCTGCGGGCCCTGAAGAATGCGCGCAGCATCCGACAGCAGCTGGAGCAGGAGGTGCGACGGGCTACTCCGGGTCTGAAGGAGCTCTCGACGGCCAAGGACACGGAATCCATATGTCGCGCGCTGACTGCCGGCTTCTTTAACAATGCCGGGACGCACTGTGGTGCCGAAGCCACGACCGTGTACAAGCACATGGAAGGCCTCATGCCCAACGAGGACTTGAAGCTAGTTTACGTCCACCCGTCCTCCGTGCTGGCTGCCACCACTGCCGGCAAGGCACCCCAGTGCGTCATCTACCACGAGCTCGTCTACACGGCCCGGCCCTTCATGCGGCATGTCCTCGGTGTTGAACGGGCCTGGCTCTTGGAATGCCGCGCCCGCATTGGCAAGGTCTCCTTAGCCCAGCTCTCGGATGGGGGTTTGCACGAGGAGGAAGAGGAGGCGACGGCAGTGGACCATGGGCCAGTGGCAGCACCAGCAGCACACCAGCAGCCCAAGGAAAAGACGAGCCAAGACGCCGTGGCGGCCGCAAGGGCACGGTTTTTAGCCCGCAAACAAGGAGGGGGAGGGCGGTAAAACAATAGGGAAAATGTGCCTTAGGCGGTATGTACAAAAAAACAAAGAAACAAAAACGCGATTTTGCGTTCCGGCCACCCCCCGGTTGAAGTGAAAATGCTTGCTTCCTTGCCTTTGCCGTCCTCATCCATTGCTTTGCTTGTCGTGCTCACATCCACCCATCACACCATAATATTTTCGCCCACACACACAACAACAGGGCGCCCGAGGCCTTCTTGGCTGTCCTGCCTGCTGGACGTGTGGTCTTCCAATCGAACGAGCCATGCTCGACCACCATCATCATCATCAACGGCGGGGCCGACGTGCTGCATTGCTGCTCGTCGCCTGCCTGGTACAATGCCTCCCTGCCGTGCAAAGCTTCGTCGGCGTGGGTAGCAGAGCTCTGTGGACACCGCACTACACCGGCACGCCGCTCAGGTACGATGCTCCGAGAGTGGTGGACGTGGGCGGGCAAAATATCTCTGCTAGGTTTGACTGGATTTTGCCATCGTCTCTCCCTCCCTCACATCTCCATCTCTATGCTACCCACAGCTCCCAAAGACACGCGACCGCTCCGCGGCGTGCACGCGGCGCGACTGCTTGCAGTGCCGCTGCGCCTCAGACAGGACAGAAACCCAACAAGATCAAGGAAGGTGAGTTCGTGGTCGGCACTGTTGGCGTGGGCATTAGGTGGAGGATGGCGGGGAACCAATACCCACTCACACATCGCCATATATGCATTATCAAACAGAGAGCATGAATTTGTCTTTGAAAGAGCTGAAAGAACGGACTGAGGCGGAGCGGCAAAAGAACGTCATCGCGGTGCGCGCCCGGCACTTGCTAGTCGAGGTGAGGTGGGGAGAGGAGGCTTTCGGGGGTGGGTAGAAGGAGAACAGAGGCGATTAGAAGAAACCCTGATATCGCTGTCATAGGTGTTGCTCTGTTAAAGGAAGTGCTTTCTCGCAAGGAAAGTATTCCGTGCGCCTGCTCACATTATCCTTCGCCCTATCCCACACACACACCCCACAGACGGAGCCTCTGTGCGATTCTCTCTATGAGGATATCAAAAAGGGGGCGGAGTTTCACACCATGGCACAAGCCATTTCAGCTTGCTCGGTAAGATCGAAATGAGTTTTGTCGGTGAACTGGGAATGGGTTGCAGGCCGCGGTGAAGGCAGTTTGACGAGAGAGAGTAGAAACTGCATTTTGAAAAATGAAGGGGAAAACTCTTCCATCCGGCTCTGCGCTAACTTTTACATCCACTCTTCCCTTGCCTCCATCTGTATTACCACACCATCAGGTGACGCGCGAGGCCGGCGGCGATGTGGGCTGGATCGGCGTGGCGGATGAGTTCCTGGAAGATGTGGTGCCGCGCCAGGTGCGCGAAGCGGCCCTGAAGCAGAAGCCGGGGGATGTGATCAAGGTGGCGAGTACGCGGGGTTTCCACCTGGTCAAAATCGAGGACGTCATGTTTGACCTCAGCTACACCGCCAAGCCGCAGGGTCGGGTGCAGGGCCGGGGCTTGATGCCCACGCCTCTCAAGCAGCTCATGGCCAAGGAGGGGGCCGATGCGGACGCCGCGCTCATTTACGCGGTGGAAACGATGGGGTGTGCAATGAACACGGCCGATTCGGAGCGCATGGCGGGGCAATTGATGGCGCTTGGCTTTCGGGAAGCAGCCACGCCGCAGGAGGTCACTAAGGCGGATGTGGTGGTGGTCAACACTTGTTCCATTCGTGATCACGCCGAGCAAAAGGTCTACAGCTATCTGGGCCCGTACATCAACCGGAAGAAGCGCGGCGACAACCTGGCCATTGTTGTGGCGGGCTGCGTGGCCCAGCAGGAGGGGCAGGCGATCATCACGCGCTTTCCGGAGGTGGATCTGGTCATTGGGCCGCAGTATGCTAACAGGCTAGGGGATTTGTTGGAGGAGGTGATGGATGGAAATCAGGTGGTGGCGACCGAGGCCACGCACATCATGGAAGACGTCACCAAGCCAAGGCGCGATAGTGACTTGCGGGCGTGGGTGAACATCATTTATGGCTGCAACGAGCGGTGCACTTATTGCGTTGTCCCCACGACTCGAGGCACAGGTAAGGACCTTAGGGGAGGGAAGAGATAGAGGCGCGTTGGAGGGAAGAATAGGATGCTTTGTGATTGTTGAATTATCATTTGTGTGGCAGCCTATCTAACTGTTTGAAGGCTGTCGTCCCCGAAGCTGGCTGATTACCTGAACAAATAAACTGATAGACTTGTCGCTCCCCACCACCACCCCCCCTCCTCTACCCACACAGAGCAAAGCCGGCCACGCGAGTCGGTGATTCGGGAGATTGAAGAGCTGGCGCGTTCCGGCTACCGTGAAATTACCCTTTTGGGTCAGAACATCGATGCTTATGGCCGGGACCTGACCCCGAAGCAAAAGTTCTCGGACCTGCTGCTTGCGGTGGGCCAGGTGAAGGGAATCGAGCGCGTGCGTTTCGTGACGAGCCACCCGCGCTACATGTCCATGGGCGTGGTGGACGCCGTGGCCAACACCCCCAACATGTGCGAGATGTTCCATCTCCCCGTGCAGGCCGGTGACGACGAGATTTTGAGGCGGATGAGCCGGGGCTACACCGTGGCGAAGTACCTGGAGATCGTCGACCGCATCCGAACCCTGCTCCCGGACGCCGCCGTCACTTCGGACATCATCGTAGGCTTCCCCGGAGAGACGGAGGAGCAATTCGAGAACACGCTCCGGCTCATGGAGACTGTCAAGTTCGACCACGTCAACACGGCGTCCTATTCACCGCGACCCAACACGCCGGCCGCCTTTTACGAGGAGCAGGTGCCCGATTTTGTCAAGAGTGACCGACTGCAGCGCATCAACAGGCTCGCTGCCGACCATGCTTTGGAGCGGAACCAGCGCTACCTGGGCCGGGAGGTTGAGGTGCTGGTCGAGGGCCGGTACGTCAAGGACCCGCGTATGGTCAAGGGCCGCAACCGCCAGGGCCGGCCCGTGCTGTTTGAAGGGGACATTGCCGAGCTCCGGGGCAAGCTCGTGCCAGTGCTCATCAAGGAGGTGAAAAGCTTCATGCTGCTCGGCGATCGAGCAGGCGAAGCTACTTAATGTTGTCGGGGGATGAAAAAAGAAAATGAATGAAGGAATCCGTGTGTGAGGGGAGGATCGGATCGACCATGGAGGAGAGCGCTGGTCTCGCGCGTCGCTTGCCGACTTTGCGTTTTCGTTTTCGTTGCTTTGCACGACGAGTGCGCTCACAAGCACTGGCAGTCGCTGCAAAATGGGTTCACAGCTCCAAGGTGTTGGGGCTGTGATGGAGCAGTGTTGTGTGCTTCCCCAAGAGCTTCCACAGAGCGTTTCGCTCAACCTCCCCGCTCCTCGCCCTCAGCGCAGACACAACGATTTCAAATACTCAACGGCAGATCGAGCGTTGGATGACGGCCCGACCGAAACCACACATTCTCACCCACAAAACCACACACACACACACGCACACAGATCAAACCATAGGTGCTTGCTTCTCGGTCGCCAGTGCCTCGGACCCAGCAGCCATGGTAAGTTCTCGCTCATGTCTCAAGGCTCGATCCCACCGCTCACCCTCTCCTTCTCCTGTGCACCCTACCCGCTACCCAGGCGGCGACTGCAGAAGCTCCGGCAGTGGTGTCCAACGAGGTCGTCAAGGCCTGGCTGCCCATGTACAAGCCCTTGGAGAAGCCTCGGCTCCGCATTCTTTGCTTTCCCAGCGCGGGCAGTGCCGAGAACATCTACACGGGGTTGGCGGTCCGGGAGAAGGAACGGACGCCCAACAAGCTCATGGCCTGGGCCACGGAGGCCCAAGCCGAGGTGCTGGCCGTCCAGTACCCCGGCCGGGAGCAGCGACGGAAAGAACCCTTCGCCAAGAGCTGCCAGGCCATGGCGGCCGCCCTCCTTCCCGTCGTCGAGGCCAAGCTGCAGGAGGAGGACGTGCCCTACGTGATTGTCGCGCACAGCTGTGGGAATTGGATTGCGTACGAATTGCTGCGCCTGTTGCGGGCACGGAATATGCCCATGCCCAAGATGCTCTTCGTGTCGTGCATGGCTTCTCCTGACATTGCTGCAAGTGCCAAGGTCCGTATGGGAAGCCGGGGTGGGGGGGGTTGGGTGGGAGAGACAGATGGCTTTGTCGGGCGTCCAGCTTCAGGCATGTGGAGGGGTGGGCCGAGGCTCAGACTTTGCCAGCACACGTATGCGTATTTTGTTTTTAATAACTATGAATGTCCTCTTTTCATTCATCACTCTTACAGCCGTGGAAGCCCAACAAGGAAATGAGCGTGGCCCAGCTCCAGGCCGAGTGCCGCCTGTGGGACGTGAACGAGGTGGTCTTTCGCCCGGACGTCTGGCCTACCTTTGAGCCCCTGCTTCGCGCGGATTTCTCTCTGTTTGACCAGTACACGCACGGCCCCGAAGGTAAAAGAGGACGAAGAGGGGTGGTTTGCATAAATGCCTGCCGGCTTTGGTGGGCAAGAAGTGACGGGAGCACTTTTGACATTATTTGCTGCTGCTGCAAGCCATGCATGCTTACATCCGTTCCTTATTCTCACCAAAACAGCTTCCCGCCCCTTCGATTTTCCCATCCACGGCTACTTTGCCGCCAAGGACCGCAAGATTTCGAGGGTACGTACGTGGGGAAAAGGGGAATCAAACAAAAACTTTGTGTCACCCGATCAAATATTAATCTCCCTGCCCCTCATGCTGTTGCTCACCTTTTTCTCCCATCCAAACAACCAAACCTACAGGAAATGGTGGAGGGCTGGCGAAAGTTCACGACCTCGGACTTTGACGTGGAGTTAGTGCAAGGAAACCACCTCTTTGTCTATAACGCGGACGTGCGCGACAGCTGGTTTGAAAGCATCACAGACTTACTTACGGGGGAAGGCTTTTGAACAGCAGCCAGCGGAGGCAACGGCAGTGCTCCTGGCTATCAACGAAGACAAAAAAGACGGATAACGAGTAACTAATGTAGTCATGTGCACAACGCCAAGAGTTGCTACTTTCTTTCTTTCTTCGTTCGTTGAATTACTGTGGAATCGCTTCAATGGGGACACACCTTTACAAACCCAATTTCTTTTTTTTTTTGGTTTTCTTGCCTAAGCACAACATTTGTTTTCACCTCCGAATTATGTAAAAAAAAAAAACATCCAAGTAAATGTTTCAGGGGAATTATCATCGCGACCGCAACGCCAAGCCTCCCAGCGGACCTTCAAAAGACCAACGAGGCAAAGTAGACGAGCAGTTCTTGACGATTTTGGTTGTGCGCGAGTTGGATGGCATTGAGCCCACTCTTTCGATCTGGGAGGCCCAGGTCAAAGCAAGGGATCTCAAGCAGTTGCTCAATGGCACGGAGGGGGATGGAGGGGTCGGCGCAGGCGTACGTGAGAAGGGAGGCCCCGTCATCTCCGCAATTATTCACAATCGCGTACCAGACCTCCTCCGTCGGCCGGAAGACGGCAAGGAGCTTGTTGACCATGGCCAGAATGATGGGGAAGCCTTGCTTGCGCAGGCGATTGTTCAGCCAGCTCCGAATCACCCGGTGAAGCGCAGTGGCCACCAGCGGCAAGGGCACGGCCCGGGACAGGACACTGCCACGATACCGCACTTCGAGCTGCAAGCCTTGCCCTTGCTCGTTCTTATCTACCATTCCCGCACCGCTCGCGGCGATGGGCTTGCCGCAGTTGGTGCGCCATGTGGGACTGCCTCCACCACCACCGATTGGACAGTACAAGAAGTTGAACTCGCGGGAGGGGCCATTGAAGAGGAGGGGCTTCAGGAGCTTGGGGGGGAGGCCGACCCTGTTTGTTGGTGGTGAGTGTGGTGCAAAGGCCAGTTGGTAAGCGAGCCCGTGTGTAAATGTTGAAGTTGAGGGAATAAGAATAGCTCGCTTGCATGTGCGCCTCTCGGGCCGAAGGGGGAGGAGTGGTTGGGACATATACCATATGCTGGGGGGGGTTGGAGGGCCGGAGTCATTCATAAGCATGGGCAGACAGGTAAATAGTAAGATACAAAAACAAGACAAGGGGTGTGTCAAAGGGTCAAAGTATACAGCCAAAGCAAGTAAGGGAGACAGAAATTTCACACATGGAACGTACTTATGCGTCTGCAGAAAAGTCAGGCGCTCAGCGACTTGCAAGAAGTCCGCGATGAGGGCGGCAGGCTCGGTCTGCTCCTTCAGAAAGCTGTGGGGTTGGGGGTGAGAGGGGAAGGAAAGGAGTCAGTAGGTGAAGCTTCGATCTCCATATGGCTGCGGAGAACAACATCAACTTGCCAATCTTCACCCCACTTGCGCTCGCCCCCCGCTCCCACGTGTGACTTACTGCGTGACATTCTCGTTCGGGTGGTGGCGAGTGGGGCCCCGAGCCTTCTTGCCCAGCACGGGGAACTGACTCAGGTGGCGGTAGGCCTTGGGCAGCAACTCCGCAGGGGTGGGTGCGCCACCTGGGCCGCTTTGAAGCTCGAGAGGCTCCGGCACGATCGCCACGATGGAATGCTTGGCCCCCATGTCGTGTTCAGCAGAATGGGTCGGGTGGCTGTGGTGGGGGTGATGCCTGTGTGTGGGTACAGGAAAGAGATGTGAGTCCTGGTGCGTGTGGCAAAAGACAGAAAGAAACGAACCGGGGGGGTCAAAAAGTTGTTGCTTGAAGCGCTCGCTCCCCCCCTGGGATAGCCGCCCGCCTCCCCCCGCCTCGAGGTGTCGACATGCCATGTGTTGCTTTTTCTGGCTTTATGGGACAACAATCTCGGCCATGGACAAACCAAACCACGTGGACGAGGCACACACGCATGCGTACAACGTCAGCGGGGTGTGAGCCCCGTCGACGTCGGCCAAGCCCACGAAGGGTAGGACAAGCAAGGCGAAGAAGCACACGCACACGTGGTGAGCAATAACGGGGTGAATGAAGTCTTGAAGGGCAGTCTTAATTGCTGTAAGTGACAAGGGGCACGCGTGTGGCATGGTGGTCTAAAGGTAACAAAAGATGCTTGTGCAAAGGACGACAAGAGGGGCGTCGGCCGAGCGAGGTCGCTCCCTAAATGCGATGGGGACTACATGCGAAAAGGCAAAACACATGTGTTTTGGTCGGAGGACCGTTAGGCTTTTCAAATCTGTCGTGCTCTACATGATAAAAGTCGTCTTGCCACGCCTACACGCACCCCGCCGCGTTATACTTGGCTTGAGTGCATGAAAGAACGTTGCATGTCAAGACACTGCATGCTCTGATCCTCGTTTCCTCTTGTAAAACATGTTTGCGGTGCTCTTATTTTCATGTCTCGATCATAGGCCGGTGTCTCGGAGGCCGAGAGGAGTGCTCGGTGCTCGGACAGGAGAGATTGATTGATTGTTGATTGTTAATTCTTTGGTATACTCGCGTTTTCG
>AFGL01019658.1:0-20209 GCA_001614225.1 Nannochloropsis limnetica | reverse complement strand
TCCCCCTCGTCCTCCTCCGAAGAAGAAGAGGAGGAAGAGTTTGATGAGGAGGAAGAGCGGATGGAGGAGGAGGAGGAAGCCCGGCCGGAAGAGGAAGAGGAGAGGGACGAGCTGATGGAGGCGGACCGGGAGGGGGAGCTGGAGCGGGAGGAGGAGAAGGACTCATCATCGTCCAAGCCCATTTTGGACATGCTGGCCGTGGCCGAGGCCGTGCGCTGGTGTTGTTGCTGCTGCTGTTGAGCCTGATGTGTAGGGTGCGGACGGAGAGGGGGCAGTCGTGGCTTGACGCCGTTGCGGGCACGCTTTTTCCGGGCGGCCAAGGGGACTGGGGGAGTGATGGGTGGGGGAGGGTTGGAGGGGGAGGAGATGCGGGTGTGAGTGCGAGGAAACGGAGGATCACAGGAGAGCATGCCAACCGACATAGACAGACATCCACTCGACGTACCTGAGCTCATGGTGGCGGGCGCGTGACTGCTTCTGGCCTGGGGAAGGAGGTAGTGATGGTGGTGTGGTGGTGCAGAGAGCAGAGGGGGAGGAGGTTGCTTTGGGCTCCCGTCCTCGTAGCTATATAGGCACAGCGCTTGGCGTAGCCCTGTGTTGGAGCAGTGTGCAGACAGTCAGTAGGGTGTGACAAGGGCATTGAGGTGTTGCTGTGTGGTAGTGGGATGACACAAATCGGCCTAGAATTTTCAAGGACAACCTCCCCACCCTTGCGATTTTTCCTTCCTCTTTTGCACACCAAAATGCGACCATAAGCGCGATGCACGTCCGTATTTTTTAGACACAAATGAATAGACAAGGAAGAGGACAAAACTAAAGGCGGCTTTACACGAGGAGATTTCTTACTTCTTTGATTTTTACGATTTTTGTCGATGCTTTTTCTTTTGGGGGAGCAGCGCCCCGCCAACCTACACACGGCAGCCAGGCATTCAAGCGTTTTCTTCTCTTTTTTTAAAAAATTATTATCTGGGTAATATTTGTTGTGGGGAGGCAGACAATTGTTGGTAAATCCTCCCTGCAGCGCTTGCTTTTCCTCCTCCCAAACCAGTGCCCCGTACGCCCTTGACGCTTTGGGGGCCCTGTCTCCTTTTCACTTCAGTGTAGGCAATCACGCCGCAGAGCGCAAAGCTCGCGCCGGCCGCCAAGCGGGCATTGACGGGCGTGTGGAACAAGACCACGCCGAGCACCAAGATCAGGACGGTCTTCAAATGACCCAAAACCTGATATGTGAGGGGAGAAGACAATCCAAGGACTAAGTAGTTGGACATGTTCACCCCAAGCGCTAAGACGCACGACAGCACCACCCATCCCAACAAAGCCGCCTTGCTCGAGCTCCCTTTCTCTTCCTCGCCCGTCCCGCTCAGAAACGTTTGTAGTGCCCCCAAGTCGTCGAAAAAGGGGGCGAGGATAAGCATGCCCATCGCAATGAGGGGAGAGGTCAAGTGAAGAAGCTGCATGGCATTGCACTGCAGCACAGCCTGATAACGCTGGGTAAAGAACTGGCTAAATGTCGTAAAGACCACAGCCAAGAAGGCAAACGCAAACCCAAACCAATTCACCGCAACTTCTTCGACGGTCGCCAATCCCACCCCCAACAAAATCGGAATGAGAGTGAGCTTAACCGCCAGCGAGGCCTCTTGCCGGAAGAAGACGCGTTGCACGAAAATTGTAAATGGGATGCACATGAGCTTGGACAACTGGTAAAACCCGACGGAGTTGTAGGCGAGGTTGAGGTTCATAAAGGCCACGGAAGAGAGGGATCCCTGTGTGCGTGGAGAAGGGCGGAGCGAGGGAGGGAGGATGAACTTAGTGCGAGATGATAGGGGGGACTCGATCGGATTGCGCCCAAACAACCACCCGAAAATGTGCCTAGACAGACCCAATGCCACAGCACTTACCAAGGCGACAGGCAAGACGTGCTTCCAGGCAGCTTTTTTATGAGTGAAGACGCCCATCCGCAGCATAATATGGCAGCCCAACGAAGTAAAGGCAAAGTGGGAGGCAGATAGGACCATGGTGTAGGTGAAGCCATGGGTGATGATGTACTTGTTGCATAGCACGACGCCCACCACGCTCAGGATGTTCCCTGTGGGAGGGTATCGCATTTGGAAGATCAGGAAAAGTCGTGGTGGAAAGGGAAGGGGAAGGAGGGCAGGGTAGGGCAGACCACGGAGTAACACGCGTCGCGTCAGGCCATGCCGTATATCACAGAGCAACAAGTATTGCGGCACGACATGCCGGCGTTAGGTGACAGCTATGCCAACCAAGTGCAGAGAGAAGCATAAGGCAAGGGTGTGCTTACCTATTACACCCACCGCCAGCAGTGGGTCGACGAGGCTGCTGCGCTTGGGCATGCTGTAGCAATTCAAACGATGTCGGGCTCGGGGAATTAGGCAACGTGACCTGACTGCTATCAGAACGTCTTGCGGGGCGGGCTTGGGCAAGAAGCGGTCCTGTATGTTGTGTGGGCATGTGGGCGCGTGAGATATGTGCAATGGTGAGCGTGGTTTGGGGGTTTGAGGGGAGTCGTGTTTTTTCAGTCGTGCTCAAATGGCCCATTCGGCGATTGAGCCAGGAGGTCGATGCATGATGCTCACTGCTCAGCACCGCACGCCAGCACAACGCGTCTTAGCAATACAGAATCACTCATCACTTGCTCTACTACAACCCTCCCGCCTACAGGTAGCAGCCGGCCGGGCTACTCGCTTGCCCGCACGCACTCTTCCTCCACTTCCAGCCAGCCATGCCTGCCCCTTCGAGGGACTCCGACGCCCCCGCCCCCCAAAAGACGTGGGCTAGCTATTTGGACACGATCCTCCCTTTGATCACCGGCTTCTTGGTCGTGCCCTTGGAGGACACGCAAGATGCTCCTCAATGGCTGCGGGAACTCTACGCCTTGAGCCCCGTCACCGCCAAATTTGCGCACGAGCACCTAGTCTTCTCCCGCTCCGCCTGGACGGAAGGTCGATACTACACGGCCGTGACGCATTGCTTCTCCCATGAAAATCTCTCGCACCTGTTCAACAACATCTCGTCCCTCGTGTTTGCCGGCAAAAAGGTCTACGTCCACACCGCGAACGCGTTTGAATTCTACCTGATCTTCTTTTCGAGCGTAGGGGCCTCAGCCTACCTCACGACGCGGAAGGACGAGCTCCAACTCATGCCGATGGCGCAGTCATTTGTGCCCCGCAACCCTTTCCCGTCTTCTTGGGGCCGTTTGCACGGGTGGTACGACGGCAAGGCTGGGAAAGTCACTCGCTCGGCCAACCATTTCTTCAGTCAGTATGTCAAGTATAGGGGCGCGAGCGCGGGCGTCTTTGGTTTGATTGGGGCCTCGGCTGTGATTCAAATCGAAGAGTTCTGGGCATGGGGACGTGAGATGTGGGTGTGCTACCGCCAAGGGACGCCTTTAGATTCGGCGAGATGGAGGCGGCTGGGCCTGAGCTTCCTGGGACTTGGTAAGAAAATGGCTGGTGGGGTTAGTTGGGGATGTGGATGCTTAGGGTTATCTGGCTCAGGTGGTGGTTTGCGCTAAAAAGGAACGCGATAGTTGTCCAAGCGCGCTATTCAGTAGAATCGCATATACTGATAAACACTTATAATAAATATAGGGTCCATACTGATCCGTCTCCCTGATTCGTCGCAAATACGCAAATAACTTACAAATGCCACACACACACATTTTTGTTTTAGGTTACAACTTTTGCAGCATGTTTGGCATGATAAAAGGCGAATATTTGCTCCGGGGCACCAACGACGGCATCGGTCACAACTTTCACCTGGATGGGTTTGTCTCCGGGGCGGTTATCTATGTAGTGGTCCGATGCGCCCGGGGCGTGGCCAAGTATGTCGAGAGGCGCAGATGGCAAAGCGGTGTCGGCCGTCGTCTGGGAGGGGGGGCAAACAATTGAAGGGAGAAAGGCACGAATGTTGAAAGAGAGAAATCTAGCTCGGGCCTGAAAAAAATAATGTGGCGAGCTGCAAATGTGAAAAGAATTATTAATCAAGGCGATTGCCCATCTTGCATTTGAGTGTTTCAGCGAGGGTATATCAAATGCCGCACATGTTTGCGGTAGGACGCATTCCATCTATCAGAGTGCTCACCATCACCACTTATACAACCCTTTTACACCAGGGAGCCGGAGCGCTCGCTCGCCCAACCTCTTCGCCCGTGACTTTCTCAAGCCATGCCTGGTGCCTCCAGTGCCCCCTCCTCCTCCGGTCCCAAGGGGTTCACGAGCTATCTGAACGTGATGCTACCCTTGGTGATGACATTTCTGGTCGTGCCCTTGTAAGACACGCGTGATGCACCTCGGTGGCTGCGTCGACTTTATGCCCTGAGCCCCATCACGGCCAAATTTGCCCGTGGGCACCTTTTCTTTTCCCGCCCAGCCTGGGCCGAGGGCAGATGGTGGACTGCCGTGACGCATTCCCTTGTCCATGCAAATTATTCCCACCTTTCCAACAACCTTCGCGTGCTTTTCTTCAACGGCCAAAAAGTCTGTGATCGCACCGCGAGCGCCTTTGAGTTTTATGTAATATTCTTTTCGAGCGTGGGGGGGTCAGCCTATTTGTGCACCCTGAAGGATGAACCCAAGTTCAGGCCCCTGACCCAGAGTCTGGTGCCCCGCAACCCTTTCCCGTCTTCTTGGGCCTGCTTGCACGCATGGTACGCAAATCAAGCTGACAAGATCGTTCGCTCAGCGACTAACTATTTCAATAATCGTATGACGTACTGTGGCGCCAGCGCGGGCGTGTTTGGTGTGATCGGGGCCTCGGCTGTGGTTCAACTGGAAGAGTTCTGGGCGTGGGGACGTGAGACGTGGGTGTGCTACCGCCAAGGGACGCCTGCGAGGTCGGCAACGTGGAGACGCCTAGGCTTCACTTTCTTGGGCCTAGGTAAGAGGGAGGGTTGGTTCGTTGGGGAGTGGGTGATTGAGGTTTTGGACTCGGTTGGTTGGTTTGCGCTCTGAAAGAGCGCGATACTTCTTTAAGCGGTGCTATGTATAGATCGTGACAATAATAAAATCCTGTAATGACCCATCTCTCATTCGTCGCAGATGGAGACCGCGGTCTTAATTGCGCAAATAACTCACATACCCACACCTACCGTCTTCCTAGGTTACAGCTTCTGCAAAGTTTGGGGCATGATCAAAGGGGAGTTTCTGCTCCGGGGCACCCTTGACAACATTGGCCATAGCGCTCACGTCGATGGCTTTGTGTCCGGGGCGCTTACCTACCTGGCTGTTCGGGGCGTCCGGGAGTTGGCCAAGCATGTCAAGAGGCACAGAGGGCAGAGCGGCCTTGGGCGTCGTCTGGGAGGGCGAGCGGGCAACTGAGACTTGATAGAGAAATGTGAATGTGTAATATTTTGAGGCTCCTGACATGTGAAGTAGCGACTGACAATCTAAATAAAATGAAAAAGAAAGGAACTGTAGAACGAGAAGCGCAGTTACGGAATTCGAACGCGATTTGTTTGTGTTATTTCTTAAATTTTGTTAAAAGCTCTAGATATACATATAACTATCAACTGTCCCTGCCTAATTGCTCCCACTATCGCTCGCGGCCACGCTCGGCGACGAAGTCGGGGACGCCAACACCGGCGGTACGAGGGCTTGGTACCGAGGCTTGTTGTACCGCATAATGGTGTAAGCGATAAAGTTGAGCGCAATCGTCAGGACCACCAAACCAGCCGCACCATCCCCGACAGTGCTGCCCGCGAACCCAATGTCGGCAATGGCCTCGGCGCCTGTCGCAAAGCAGTTCTTGTCCCTGCTCGTGCACGTCAGCGTCGTGTTTTCAAACTCGTTGACAACGAGCGCCTGGAAGGACCACTTCATGAGCGACAAGTCCGCCACCCACCGGGCCGCCGCCGGCAAGGACTGAATGCTGATATAAAACCCGCCAGAAATAAGCATGACGACTGAAATGGGATTGGCCAAGACTGCCGCCACCTCGGCAGAAGAGGACACCGAGCTGATGGCCATGCCCAGCGCCACGGCGGCGATGGACTCCAAGGTGATGATGCCCATAAACGCGAGGTACCGGTCAAACTCGGGCCGCAAACGTGCCATCCAGTAGACGATGGTCCCCAGCACCAAGGGGCTGATGAGGTGGAATGGCAGCTCGCTGAAGAACTGTAGAGTGATTGGTGTGGGTGGAGGTAAGGGTGGATGAGTGGGTGACATATGATATTCCATGCACAGATTTGAAATCGCTCTCAGAGTTGCCCACACAACATGCATGTTTACCTTTGCGAGGTAGTATGCGGAGATATGGTAGCTATTGCAGGCGCGCTCGCGCAACACAATCTTGCGCTCCTTGGGGAAAGTCCCGCAGACGGTGGTTATGAGGCCGAACGCTTGGTTGATGGTGACAAAAAAGAGGACGCCCTTGCGGTCATAGATGGACTGCTGGCCCTTGCCCACGTTGGAGTACATGGCGCCGACCAAGATGCCTAGCAAGGCGCTGATGCCAAACTTGGCCAAAATCACCTCCGTATTCCGCAGCGAGTCCCGCGCTGAGCGCCACGCCAAAAGGACGAATTGCTGAGCCCAACTGGAGCCCTTTCGGCTCTTGCCAAACACCCCCTCTGCAAACGACTGTTGCGCCCGGTTCTGTGATGTGTTTGGCGTGTAAATAGGGATGTAAGGCATGGCGAAGGTTTGTAGTTATCAGCCTGATAAGTCCGAAAGAAAGCGTAACTATCGCGATTTGTCACATTTGAGCGCGCGCACACAGGAACAAGCGCGCATACACACACAAACACATTAAATCATCAATGTACGTACCAAGACGCTGGGATGTGATGGCGGATAAGAAGAAGCGATGGCGGGCAGGCCATTTTGTGCGCATGTGCACAGTCCTTCCCTTTCCAAGTTCTTCTGGTAGAGAGCAGCGATGCGCGCCTTGGTCTCCTTCTCCGCCTCCGCCGATCGGTAGTCCTGGAGAAAATAGGAAAGGCGACGTTTAGATATGAAATCTCGATATGTTCATTGAATTTCGTCTTATTCAAAAACTTACCGTGGCAATCAAATCCAAAAGGAAGTCAGCGGCGTTCCAGAGCGGAGGGCACTTCCAGCCAATCTCCTCAAAATACTTGACTGCATCCCCGGTTTTACCAAAGAAGATGGTCTGGCCATCTGAGAGCAGATGCAATCGATCAAACATCTGTATATGTTTGCGAATTGAGAGTTAGAAGAAGAGTCCGATGAAGAACCGCTTGTCACAGAGACATAGTCTCGAAGAAACCCATAAAATAGATCCTAAATGACATGCGACCTCAAGTCTTACCTGGAAAATGGAGGAGCGCGGTTGGTGGATGACTGTCACAATGGTTCGGCCTTCCCCCGCCAAGGTCTTGAGCGCCGACACAACAGACTGCGCTTGGAAACTGTCCAAACCGCTCGTAGGTTCTGTATGTTTGTTTGTTTGGCGCGCTATGTGAGGTCTCTATCCTCAGAAAGTTGGCGCAAATAGCTCAGTGACACACTTACCATCCAAGAACATGACGGAAGGCCCGGAGATGAGCTCCACGGCAATCATAACCCTCTGTAATACGATAGAAAGGGAAGCAGTACAAAAATTAGCTTTCCGCGCAAAGAAGTAGTGAGACAGTTATATACGCACCCGTCGTTCGCCCCCGCTGACACCACGTGTGCGCTCGTTGCCAATGATAGTGTGCTGCGCCTTGACCAAACCCAGCTCCTGGATGATGGCCTCCACGTCTCTGTGGGATTTTTTTGAGAAGGAGCAGTGCAACAAAAAATGACGTGATGAGATAAAGTCTAGGAAAGAGGCTCTCGAGTGTGCGCTCGATTGTGCCTTCATGCTCTTTTCCAGCTCGACGCGCCCAAATTGCTAGACTTTGCGTAGGCGGTTCGCATACAAGCAAGTTCCTCTTGGGAGTTGAATGTTCAGGCAAGCGTTTTTGCCTTATTTTTGTCTTACGAATTAAAAAAAAAAGTTGTATTTGCGCCAAATCACTCCCCAAAACGTCTCCTTCTCCCTTTTATTACCTCATCTTATCCTCGTACGAGACCGTACCCGGCAAATGCAGCTGCGCCGAGAGCCAGATGGTCTCCTTGACGGTCAAAAAGGCGTAGAGGACGTCGTCTTGCATGACATAGGCCGAGATGCGCTTGAACTCACTGTCGTTGCGAGGCTGGCCGTTGGCGAGCATCCACCCCGAAAGCGACGCGCCTTTGGCATACTGGATGCGACCTATATATGGTATATGCGTGGTTTTCGAATAGATGTAAGTATATAGAAAATAGAATTCAATATAGTGATACAACATGATCTCTTCTTGCAGCCCGCCCTTCCTCCTGTACCCCTCCTCCTCCATCCCTTTCCATTTTTGTGATCCCTCCCCCATCCTCCATCTCATGGAATGAATCAAAAATCAGGACCAGCCTCTAATAAAGAATAAACAAACAAGGTACGTACCAGCCAGTGCATTCAACAAGCTTGTCTTGCCTGAGCCTATATGAAAGAGTAAGGGATATGCTTCATTAGTTTGTACCATGAAAGGAAGAAAGCAAACATATACCTTCTATCCCTCCACTTCGCTCCCCCCTCCCAGCTCCCGCACGAACCTGAAGGGCCCATGATGGCCAAGATCTCCCCGCTGCTTGCCTTGCCCGACTGGCCTGTGAGCACCTAATGGGTGGGAGTATGGTGGGGAAAAGAGGTAGGATGTTTTGTGAGAAATTGCGCGAGAAGGAGAAGAAAAGGTAGAGACAGCACGCGTGCTTATTTTGCAAAGACGGATGCAGAGGACAGGAATGTACATCCTGAGCACAAGGCTGAGCAATAAGTGGATAGGCGAAAGAGAGTGCTAGCTACCCCGATCGACCTGATATGATCCCCCAAGCACACCATCCGCACCAGCTCTCTTCTCACCTTCTTGACAATGCTGCCCTTCTTCCCCTCCCGGACCGTGTAGTTGATGTCCACCCATTGCAAATCTACTCTGTCAAAGTGACCGGTCGTCTTGATGTCCTTGGTGGTGGGCGCGTCGCCGTGGGTCGCAGTGGCAGCGGCCTCTTCCAGGCTGTGTGCATAGGAGCAGAGAGAAAGGGAGAAGGAGAACGATCAGGATAAGACTAGACTTGCAATCTGCCCATGCCACAGACTATCAGCACGAATATACACACGTACCTAGTGGGAGACCGCGGCATGGCGAGGACGGCGGCACGACCGGAAGAAGGAGGAGGAGGCGCTGTCGTTGCTGGCGACGCGGGGGCTGGAGAAGAGGCGGACGAAGGCGGAGTGGGACGCAGGCGCTCGCGGACCGCCCTGCTGTGTTTCGCCACAAACTCCATGCTTGGCACTGTCAAAGGGGTGTGTGTTGTGGGGAAGGGGTTAGTGTGTGGCGTGTGGGGACACAGAGGCAGAGGAGATCGAAGCTGGCCGTTGAATTCAACGGCTCAAATCAAATCGCAGCTCCATCATGACCCCACCATGCAGACCCAACACAGCGCTTGGGAGTTCATGCATCCACCCAGAAAGCCGTCCATGAGGCTGAACTTGGATCCGACGGCATCGACTTTAGTTTGCCGCGACTTCTGCCCTCCCCTGCCCAACAAACAAATCACGCAAAGCAAAGCCGCCCCTTCTGATTCCTTGCTCACACACACAACAGGACCCTTCCATTACACGCCACTCTTAGCGCCTTCGCATGGCTAGCAACACACCACCACTACCACAACAAGACAAGAACATCAGCCCTGGAACCCTCCGCCTGTTAATTCGAGAGTGCAAGTTCAAAGGCAACACGGCAGGATGCTGCCCTGGGTTCGTGCAGGCCAACCTCGTCATTCTGCCGCGCGAACATGCGTTGGACTTTATGACCTTTTGCGTGCGGAATCCCAAGCCATGCCCCCTCCTGGATGTTACGGATCCGGGCGATCCCCATCCGCCGGCATGGCTTGTCAAGGGTGACGCGGATTTGCGAACGGACTTGTCAATGTACAGAGGTACGTGCATGGGGGGGGGCTGCGGTTTAAGAGAGTGGCGGGAAGGAGAAAGGGCTGTGAATGACGAAATTTTACTCATCCATACCCAATCATTCCTTCCACGCGCCCACAGTATGGCAAGACGGCGAGCTCCTCCACGAGGTCAACGACATTCGCGAGTACTGGGAAGACGACTCCGTAGCTTTCCTCCTTGGCTGCTCCTTCTCCTTTGAAGAAGCCCTCCTGAAAGCCGGCCTTCCCGTCCGCCACATCCAAGAAAACAAAAATATTCCCATGTACAAGACTACCATTCCTTGCCGTCCCGCCGGCCGCTTCCAAGGCAACATGGTTGTATCAATGCGTCCATACCTCCCCGAGCAACTTGGCCACGTCGTTCAAGTCACCTCCCGCTTCAAGGCCGTGCATGGCGCGCCGGTCCACACGGGCGATCCTTCCGCTATTGGTATCACAGACCTAAGCAGGCCAGATTATGGTGAAGCCGTTTCGGTGGTCGAGGGGGAGATACCTGTGTTCTTTGCCTGTGGTGTCACCCCACAGAATGCGATTTTGGCGAGTAAGCCGAAAGGAATTGTCATTACGCATGCACCGGGGGCGATGTTCGTGACGGATGTGTTGAATGAGGCCTTGACGTTGAGTTGAGCTGGACTTCCCAAAAGAAGAAAGAAAAGGGGTAGCATCTCTTTGGATTTTGTTTTGCTTGGTTCTGATTTTGATGTAATTTACTTTCTTTGATTGATAGATTTTACTAAAATTTCAGGTACATGCATACAAAACTAGGCTGTCTATTCTTACAAAACAAATACCTACTATCTAAGCTTTGATTTTGGCTGGCAAAATTCCCTGCTTGCACCCAACACTCCGAACGCACTTCTGCGTAATACTTTTTCCACTCTCACTATCTCTAATACAAAAGATCCATCAGCCCCCCTTCCCCCAACTTTAACACCACCGCCGCCACCCCCACCACGGCCGCCGCAGCCACCCACAATGTGATGGAGGAAGAGGGCGACGACGCCGACGACCACAACCCTCCCCCCTTCCCTCCGTTGTTCTTCTTCCCATTCCCCACTACCCCCGCCGCTGATGGCATTTTGACTCCTGCCAAATAGGCTTGTCGTCGTCGTTGCCGCGTGTGCTTGCACCGAACGCTCCGTCCTTCCTCCCGCCGTCGGTCTTCGCGCAACAGCCAATCAGGAGGCGCTTCTTTTCGGTACCATTCCAAAGGAGGGAAATTCAAAGCATGCACTTCTTTCTTCCCCGCCAGGTCTCTCAAAAAAGGGTTGCCATGTTGTCGGACGAGCTTGGTGGGAGGGAGGGAGAGAAGAAGGCGGTGCGCACGGGCGATGAGCGCTTCGACGGGCAGGTCAGGGCGGGAGGGAAGACGGGAGAGGAAGGAGTGGACGCTGGAGAAGTCCTTGTCTTCCAGTGCAAAAAGCTCGGATTTGGCTTCCAGGACCATGGCAGCGGCGAGATAGAGGGGGAATAAAGGCGGGGCTGACAAGAAGGCATCGAATAGACGGGCAGCTAAATCGAGATCGTGGCAATCGTGAGCCCACCAGGCGATGACCCAAGGCAAGCACACATACGCATGGATGCCACACGCCCGTAGATAAGCCCCCACGTCGCCATCAGCAGCTTCGACGAGGGGGAGGAGGAGTTCGAGCAAGGCGGTGAGTACTGAAAAATCTGGTCGGCGGGTGTAATCGCCTAGGTAGAAGAGAGCCACACGTTCAGCGACGGCGAAGCAGAGATCATCGTCTTCAGTCAGGACGAGGACCAGGACAGAAAGGACGTCATGGAAGCCTTGATAATAGTGTAATGTGGGGTGCTTGCTCATCAGGGCGTTGATCATGTCTGATAATAGCCTCCGCCGGCTCCCGCGCTTCCGTTTCTTGTTTGCCGGCAGGGTATAATGCCAGAGAGAGCGAGCGACGTCACGCCCGATTTGGTCACTCCATTGGTTGTGGGCGACCTCATCTTGAAATGAAGGCTGGGGCTCGAAGCGGTTTAGTCCCAAAAGCTTTGGCCAGATCACGAAACGAAGCTCGTTGTTGATGAACCCACTGCCTGGGGCTAGGGCCTGCGAGAGTGGGAGGGAGGAGAAGGGGTGGAGTTAGGAGAGGGAGGGCGCGTGCGTTGTGCTTGAGGGGCAGACGGAAGGGGTTTGGGTGGGAAGGGGTCATATCAGTGAAGGACATATTCACCCGTCGCGGATAACCACAAGTTATGCGTCTGAGGTTGCGGGGGACAGGCAAGGGTGCGCACGGGTAGTATGGAATCTGGGGGGCGGTGGAGAATCGATTTTCGATCGCTTGACTTACCAAGGCCCTCAGCTTGTCTAACGGGACGGGGTTCTGGATGATGAGATCTCGAATGATCTTCTCCCTCTCTGCCATGGCGGTGCTGCAGGTGTCTCTTCTGACATCCTCAGACATGGAGTGCTTGGGCGGCTGCTGCTAGGAATTGTGGGCGGATGACGGGGGGGAGACTGGTGGCTGGGTACTGGGTAAGCCACTGCTTGCTAGGCAGGGCTCCAGCTTCAGCAGGGGGACAAGAAGACGCTCCTTCTCGTAGTCCTGCTGCTGCTGCTGCCCCTGTCTTCTACGTGCGCGCCTGTGCGTTGTGTATGTGTATGGTGTGTGTGAGTGCGGTCAAGAGTCAAGCAAGCATCATCGCAAGTTGCCGTTGCTTTTCAAGCCCAAAATCACCATCTCTCATTGACCCCTTTAGAAGGCTCACACCCCACCACAAACCCCACCACAGGCTCGAGGACGGCCGGGCACATTTATCCTGGCACTAGGGCTGCCGTCTGGCCTATTTCCACGTCCTGCAAACCCACTCCTTTCCGGCTCCCCCACCCTACCCTTCGACTGGCAAGGGCAACTACAAGCAGCCATGGCCATCTTCATCGTCGCCTTGTTGCTCCCTGTGCTCAAACTTCTGCTGCTGGTAGCGGCAGGAGTGCTGTGCTGGTTCTGGCGGCAGCAGGGCAAGAAGAAAAAATGGCTTCGGCTGCACGTCTCGTTGTGGCCGGAGCTGGCCGTCAGCGTGCAGCATGCCGCCTGGGAACCGACCTCGTTCCTGCTGCGTACCGTCAACCAGGCTTTACATCGCAGCCCTTTACCTTTGCGGATCGAGGCCATCACTTTCCACGAGCTGCGCCTGTCCTTACCTTGGAGCGAAGCCTTCAGAATACGCTCCTGGCGCCTCCAGCTGCGGGGACTCCACCTGGTGGGCCGCATGAGCCACCTAGAGGAATGGGACGAAGCTGCAATGCTGCGCGTCGCCGTGGCCCTCAAACGACAAGAAGCGGATTTGAGTACTCTATTGGTGGAAAAGTACATCTTGCCAAGCCTTGACCCGTCCTCGCCGCCAGCTCCTGCACCGGTCTCGCTGACATTGCGATGCCTCGATCATTTGCTTGGCGGGTTACACCTGGAGCTTGAGGCCTTTCACTTGCGGATCAACGACTACAAATCCGACAGCTGCATGGGCTTGCGTGTGCATCATCTATCATGCGAGCCTTCGTTTGTACATGCCAGCAGTAGTAGTAGCAGTGGCAGCAGCAGTGGACGGACGGAAGGCGGGGCGGTGCTACGGCGCATCGAGGCGGAGCAACTTATCCTCTACCTGGACCCGACGCTGGCAGTGAGAAATACAGGAGTAGCAGCAGCAGTAGCAGCAGGCCATCCAAAAGCAGAAGAAGCAGAGGAAGAGGCAACACATCTGCATATTTGTGAGCTCGGCCGCGTCACGATCCAGCTAGAGCTACCCGACGTTGGGGCGGTCCTCTGCGCTTTGGGACCCCGTCCTGAAGGCAAAAAGCGGCGACTGACAATAAACGTCGCCATCTCCGGTTTGCGAGGGGAGCTCCGACCAGCACAAATGCACCATTTTGTCTTTCATCTTTTGCATGTCTTTTTTGGAGGGGCTTACCGAGCGTGGCGCTCTGCCATCATTCAGAAGCATCGAGAGGAGGGCTGTCGGCGTCTGCGGGAGGGGGAGCGAGAGCATTACCTGGCCCTTGACCGCCAGCTGCAGGTGCTTGAGGGTAATAGCCCACCAACAGCAATAGTCGGAGGAGCAGAAGGAGGAGAAGGGTCAGCAGCAGCAGCGCTACCACCGTTGCTTTCGCCGAGAGAGGTGGCGGCGAAGAAGCAGGAGCTAAAGGAGAGGTTGGCGGCGTTGGAAGAAGTAATGTCGTATGAAGAGATTGTCCACCTACGCTGCCAGGCTCGGGAGTGGGGTCAACGTGGACTGGTGGCAGCAGCGACGGTTATGGCGACGACGAGAACGACGACCTTGAATGCTGGTACGGCGGCTGTCGAGCCAACGATGACGACGGCAGGAAACCTGTGTATGGTGGAGAAGGAGTTGGAGGTGGACGATAGCCATCCGCTGGTGGTGGAGTTTGCGGCGTTGGCGAGTGCGTTGGCCCGGGCCCGGGCGCAGTATTGGTTTGAGAATGCGGCGATTCGGGAGGTTTGGTTGGAGAGCGTGCGGATTGAGGATGTCGAGGTGAGTTGCGTGATGGATTTGCAGGGGGGGGAAGGAGGGATGGAGAAGGGTTTGGTGCTTTTGACTTGCTTCACTCGTACTGATCAACACTCTTTTCCTATCATCCTCCCAAACATAACCTAAACAGATTGCGTGGTACGGGGCATGCCGGCCGGACGGACACGTTTCCACCCCCCTGGACTTTGATGGTCCCTTGGAAGTGACTGTGCACGCCGCTTGCCTTTCAGGCGACATTCGCATTCTGCTTGCGCTGGATCCTTCAGGAATGGGCATGGGCGAGGACGGGCTGCAGGAAGAGCCGGATCAAGGCTGGTTTCAGATCAACACGCACTTGGAGCGGTTCTGTTTCGTCAATGCAGCGGAGGAGGCCGTGAAGCACGTGACGCCTTTCTTGCTTTGTGGCCCGCATGGCGAATCTCAGCGAGCAGAATGTACGACGACAGCAGATGCTACCCTGCCGCAGCAGCAAGTGCATTGGAGCCTACACATGTGGAATTCGGGTCGGCGACACGAGTCTCTGTCATTTGAAGAGTGCCGCTTGGCTGGCTACATCCCACGTGTCCTCAGTGTTATCGCGACAATCATCGCTCCTTTTCGCCCTCCTGCTGTGCGGTACTGGACCTATGACATGGATCTGGCGGCCTTTTGGGATTGGGGAGCGCCTGATCGTCTGCGGGAGGAGGAGCTCACCCGCCAAGGGCCCCCTGCCTCCATGGTGGTGGAGGAGAGCGGCAGGCCCACCTCTCTGTCCACTTCATTTGACAACAGCCTCGCCAACGCTCCTCCTCCTACTTCTGGGATGACGACGAACGGATCATCCACGAAGCCACGGGGGAGTGTTGTCGGTGCCGTTCCTCGCTTGTTGGAAGGATGGTGGTTGCATTATTTCGTCAGCCTGGAGAGGTGCGAAGTCCTGTTGATTGCCAACCCTGAAGACGCAGAGAGCGCGATGCTGCTTGCGGAGGTTTCGGCTACGGCTTTGGTAGCTTGCGCGCCGGAAACGGGGGAGGCTATCGACCTCCAAGTGCGTTCTTTGACCTTGGTGCCCGCCGTGCTGGACAGGGACCGACGATGGCTCACCCCACAGACGCTATCTGCAACGTTTCCTATGGCCTTGCACGAGGGTCCACGCGGCGTGGGGCTGTGGCGAGCGAAGCGGAGGCTTCTGGAACCGTTGCAAGCGACGTTGCACTATTCGCTTGAGTCCCGACGGGCAGCCAATGCCCTCGCTGCTCTCTCCGCGGCGTCGTCTACTACTGCTGTCGCCGCCGTTGCAGCACAAGAGGAAGAAGATGGAGCACACCTGGTCCTGCATCATTCTCCCTCGCGCCGCCGCCGGATGACAAGCGAGCAGACGGGTAGCCCTTGGGACGCAGAGGCACGCATTCCGCGTTGTGTTTGGCTGGGAATTAGGCAAGCTCAATTTTCGTTGGAGTCGACTGCAGGAGCAGCACGTGGTGGGGAGAGCGGGGTGGTGGTAGGCCCGGCGGCAACCAAGAAGGCGGATAATTTGACCACACCAGCGCTCGTTGTTCGGTGTGGTAGCGAGACACGATTAGTCAGAGCTATGGGTGGCGCCGGTGGAAGCAGCAGCAGTAGCAGCAACAGCAAAGGTAGGGCGACGCCTCCGTCGTCGTTGCCCTCCTCCCCGATGTCGTCTTCGTTGTCACTCTTAGCGTTGGCGGCTGCATCCTCGTCCTCGTGGGCAGCCATGTTTGAGGCGGCCTTGGAATTTGTGACCGCTGAGATGAGCTCACAGGGAGATGTGGAGGTGATATTGGATGTGGTCGATCTGGGGCCACCGAAGAAGGGAGTGGAGGACGACGAGGAGGAATGGCCTGTTGTGGCGACAGGCAACCTTCTGCTCGAACCGCCGCTGGACGATGACGAGGACGAAGAGAACGGCGGTGGCAGGGCACAAGGACCTAGCAAGGGCTACCGGCAAAAGCGGGAGGTGGTGCTGACGGGCTTGGGCCCTTGGGAAGGCCTTGTGGGGAAGCTGCAGGTGGAAGTGGAGTTGGGGTTGCGTCTGCTGGCTGTGACGGTGCACGGGATTCAGCATCTGCTGACTTTAACAGAGGAAGCAGGGCGGGAGGCCCGACCGTTTCTGGAGGTGAGCGTGAGGGAGCTGCACAGTCAGACGGACCAACTCTCAGGCTTGCCGGACGAGACGATCGAGCACGAGATGATTTTTGCGGCAGAGGACACGGCGCCAGTGTTGTCCGTGGAGCTCAAGACCTTGGAAGGCCGGGTCCATGAGCGGGTCCGGGCGCAAGCTATGCTGGCGGTGGGGCGAGGGACAAAGGATCAGGGATTGCTGCCATTGAAGGATCCAAAGGGCACTGTCTTGTGTGAGGTTTGCGTGAGCGTGCATTGGATCGATAACCTTGATGCTCTGGCCGCATCGGCAGCTACTGCAACTACCACCATCAGCAAGGCTGGGGGGGCGATCAGCAGTCAGCCCGTGGCGTTTGCGCAGGCTTTGGCGACGTTCCAGCGGCAGTCGTTTGTGATGGAGCCCGAGGCGGCGATTGTGCAAACGATCTCTGTGGACCTGTCTGAGGTATCGTTGAAGGGCACGGAGATGGACTTGGCGGTGCTCGTGGCCACGTTGCAGAGTTTTCGGAAGAGGCCTTCGGCTCGTTCTGCGTTGGGTACCGCTGGTGGGGCTGCTGCTGGAAGTGGTGGAGGTGGTGGAGGAGGGGGGGGGACGAGTGGCACTTTTACGCGGCGCATCTCTCGCATCAATAGCATGAGTCAGATCAAAGATGTGGCGGATCGGGACCCTCGGGAGCGGTGGTGGAAGAGGACGATTTATGGGATTTTTAAGGGGATCGATCAGGACAAAGACGGCCGCCTCCGTCGTATTGAGGTGGTGGAGATGCTTCATCGCGTGGCAGCGGATTTGTACTTGACTCATTCCGAAGCCACCGTGCAGATTGATCGACTGCTGTATAGCATGGGGTGGAATGAGGGGGAAGAGGGAGGGAAGGAGGGTGAAGGTGGCAAGGAAGAGCAAGCCATGTCTTGGCCGGGCTTCAGGGAGGCATTGGTGCGCGCTGTGGAAGTGTATGAATTTGAACATGCTGGCTGGCTTTTCAATAGCGTCCGCTGCCGTGAATTTGCTTCCGTGAGCGTGCTCCACAAAGCCTTCCCTAGCTTGGCCGTGGCTCAGGCCTCCTCCACCTACTACACCAACTTCTCCTCCTCCTCCTCCTCCTCCTCCCTGAGTGCGGCCGCGGCACGCCAGTCCTTGGCCGCGCACCTCGCTCGCCTCGAGCCTGGTCCCAGTGACCCGCTTGCTGCTTTTTGGAAGCTGGTTGAGGACGAGACCAGGGCACGACGCGGGGAGATGGATCTGGGCGTGCACGTGGAACCCGGACAAAACCCTAGTCAGGCCCACGCGGCGCTGCAAGCAATGCTGGTTCGCGCGCTCAAGAACTACAAAGCGGCCAAGGACGCGTGGCGCCTTCTGGTGGTGCCAGCCTTGCATGGGCTACCGGCGTTGCGGGGCGTGGATCGAGATGGGTACGAGGTGATGGGAGCGCCTGTTTCGGTGGGGGACGCCGTGTATACCGACATCAAAGGCGCGGAGCTGATTGCTCTCCCGCCCGCCCTGGCCTCCCAGGTCTTGACGGGGCTACGTACCCCTCATCGGGAACGGAAGGCTCGGGGCCCGCGTGTGGTGAGTTTGCACTTGAATAAAGCGGCTACTTTGTATGTGTGCTACGATCGAGCTATCCCCAAGATTCCTGCTTGGCTGACGGGGGCGGGCTTCCGTGACACGCGCCTGTTTGTACGTACTACCATGGCGATGTACCGTGTGTGGGTGCTGACGACGGCCGGGCCGGGCCGCATCGTGCTAGGAGGGAACGAGGGGTTTGGCAAGGCCAAAGGACGGGAGAAGCAGGCGTTTGAGTGCTTCAACTACTTTGTCTTGATGGGCGCTGCTCCTGGCGCGGCTCCGCCGGCCACGACTGTGCCCTTGCCAGCGCGCTGGCTTTTGCAGGAGAATAGCCCGGCGTACCTGGGCGGGCAGCCACTGCATGACCACCTATTTGCGGCCTTGGGTGTGGGCGGCGCGCGGCTTGCCCCTCTCCGAAGCGCTAACGCTAAGGACACAGCGGGCAAGGAGGAGGGAGAGGGTGTGTTGGCAGCGGGGTCGCACTTGCATATGGAGTACAATTTCCACTTGCACTGCCCTAAAATTCACCTTGGGTTGCTGGATGGCCGCAAATTCCGATCTTCGACCTCCAAGCTGGCCGTGTGGACTCAGGCTGTCACGGCCAACATCTCTCTGGAGCGGCCCCTGGACGCGGAGGAGGCCAGCTGGCTGGGATTGGGCCGAACCGATCGACTTGAGGGGGATTTGGAGCTCGTTTCGTTGGCAGCCTCCTACTTCAATCCGTCCTTGTCGGCATCTGAGCTGGTGGTGGAACCTTGGGACTGCCGCTGCGTTATGCGTAATCGATTGGATTCGGCTATCACCACGGTCCGGGTTGATGCGCCTCGGCATTTGAACTTCAATATCTCGCCTAGCCTGGCGGATGTGCTGCGGGGTGTGTGGCGGCCTTTGCGATTTGACCCTCGGCGGTACCGCGCTTCGTTTGAGGAGACCCCCACAGACGTCAACCGCGTCGCCCGCGTCGTGCTCGTGAATCGGCTTGGCGTGCCCCTCACCTTGCGTCCTGCTTCTTTTGGGTGCCGCATCGTGGCCTGGTCGCATCCGCAGCAGCGGGAGCAAGGAGAGGAGGAGAAGGAGCAACTGTCGCAGGAGGGGGAGGCGGCAGAGGCAGAGGAGGTGCCTCTTTTTGAGGACCCGCGGCTTGTTGTGCTGGAGGAAGGAGGGCAGGTCGAACTGGAACTCGAGCAGCCACCTCCGTCTCAGCAGGCTGCATCCTTGGGACGCCCAGCCGCCGGCTTTTACCATCGGGTCGACCTTGAGCCCCTTGGCTGGAAGCGTGTCGCACAGGTCCACGTGGGTTTGGCGGGCGCTCAGGCTTATCACCTTTCTCCTGCTCACCGTCACCGAGCGCCCTCCCGGCCGGGGTCAGCCCCGTCCAACCCATCACCGGCAAAGGAGCTGCCGCCGGGTGGAAGAGCCTTGTCTCCCAGCCCAGCCCACAAGAGGAAGCCGAGCAGTCAGCAGCAGCAGCACTCCTCCTCGAAGGCCGACGTGAGCCTGAGTCACAAGGTTCTTATGGTTGTGGATGCCAAGGAGCACCATGCCAGCGCGGAGGCAGGGCAAGGCAGCATCACTGCCGCGGCTTTGCACGTAGAGGTGCGGACCAACGTGCGTCTCATGAATTTGACGGGTGTCGTGGTGGACGCCAAGCTCGGCCGAGGCGGGGATGGGGTACGGGACTTTTTGCTCCCCCACGGGACCATGGCCATGCCTCTGAGCATTGTGCGGCAGCAGCCTATGCTTAGTTTGCGTCGTCTTACCCAGGATGATTATCACCACGAGACTCACTCGCCGGGTATGGGGATGGAGGATTCTGGGGTGTTGCTTCACCCTGCTTTGTTTGACGTTCGCACGCACGAGGCCCTGCGGCGGACACGGGGACTGGAGGAACGGTCTTTGTCTTTGCATCATCGTGTCCTCGGTACGGTGGCAGCGCGTGTTGACCATATTGTGCGAGTTGAGACGGACGAAGCAAAGCCGTCGCAGGAAGAGGAGGCCGAGAGCAAGCAAAGCACGACGGAGGAGA
>AFGL01019535.1:0-10432 GCA_001614225.1 Nannochloropsis limnetica | reverse complement strand
CCTCCCTCCCTCCCTCCCTCCCTTCTACCCATCCCTCCACTTACCAAGTCCGCGTCGTCCACTGGTAGCCAGGCGGCGATCGTGTCCCCCGGCTGCAAGCCCAAGTCCAAAAACCCTGCTGCCAACCCATCTGCTGCCAACTGTTTTTCAAAATGAGAGTTATGGAAGAAAGTTGCGTGTGAGTGTACGTGTGTGTATGTAGTAGCATTAGCGCGTCATTCGCTCTGGCTGTCTCCTCTCCTTCTCGCATCTTGCATGTCCCATTCTTTTCCAGATAAACCCACTCCTCCTCCCCTCCATCCCTCCATCCTTTCTCCTGAACGAACCTTGATGTCGGCCCGAGTCCACTTCTCCTTGCCCTTGGGGTACTGCAAGGCCTCCTTGAGAGGAATCTCAAAGGTGATCTGGTCCAACAAGGCGCCCACTGAGGCCATGGAACGCGCTGTTGGTTTTGTGTTGTGTTGAATGAATGAATGCGTAAGTGATGAGAACGGAATCATATTAGAGGGACACTAAAGGAAGGGTCAAGGGTGAGGGGCGCCGCGGTGGTGTGGTGGTCTGAGTGCTCTTACCCGACTGCTGGAGGATGCATCTTCTCGCGATCAAGGCGGATGTGTTGCTGGCGGCGGTGGTGCCCGTGGGCTTGGCGCGCACGAGGCTGCGCGAGACGTGTCGCAAAGCTTGGCGGGGAAGCATTGTGGTGGTGGTGGTGGCGGTGGTGGCTAGGTGGATGATGGAGCGAGGCAAGAAGTTTGTTCTCTTCGAAGGGTGGGGGGTGGTCGAAAGGACGGGCGCGCCTTGCTTGTTTTGTAGCTCCTTCTCCTTGTGGCTTGTCCGTGGGCGACCCCTCCTCCGGGCGCCTGTGTAGGGTGGGGCGGATGCAAATGGCGGGCGTTAGAAGGGTTGTTGTGTTGGCGGTCAGAAGAGCAAAGAGCAGCAGTGCTGAGATGAGCGAGCGGACTAGCAGGCGGGGGATGGATTCAGGCCCTTGTCCGTCGACCTAGGGCTGGGGCGCTGTTGCGTTCAGTAGATTCGCTATGTCCGAATGTGTAGGGCAAGGTGGCGCGCATTCTAAATGTGCCAATCGAGTGGGGAGAGGGGGCAAAGTGAGACCAGCCATGGCCTCTCCACAAGGGCAACAGCCTTGCTTGTCCATCTCTGAAATGCGTTGGTGGGCCAGGATTGCCTTGGATCACTGATAGCCGCCACGTTGGGTAAGTTCCTTCGTAATTGTTTTTCTTTCTTTTTGGTGCTCGTGCTTTGTTGCGTTACATTAAATTTCTCCCCCTCTTTTTGCCCAAACTACCCTGGTTTTTTCGCTCCCCACCACCCATTAATTCGTTTTCCTTTCCCCTCCTCCCTCCCTCGCATTCACCACCCCTCCACGCTTCCCTTCCGCCCCCTACCACGCTCTCCCTCCTCCACTTCCTTGGCCAAGCTTTTCGGCATAAATTCTCCTAATGACGCGGCATGCTCTGTCAGCAATCGCCGGCGCGCTTCCGCCACCACTTGCCGCTTGTAGGCCTCGCGCGCAGCCTCCTCCGGGCTCGGCCCATGGTCAGCAGCGTGTTGCGCCTGCGCTCGTCGCCGCCCATCCTCGAGCTGCTCCCGCAGTTGTGCCTGGTGCATGGCCTCAGCCTGTCGACGACGCTGTACGGCATCTGCCTCCCGCTGATTCTCGGCCTCAAACTTGGCCTGCATCTCCGCCACCATCCTCTCCTCCCTCACCCGGTCCAAGGCGACTTGCCGGGCCTTGAGCTGACGCTGTTCCTCCTGGGCTTGACGGAGGGCGTCCCGATCCCGTTGCTTCTTCATTACCCGTGCCTCCTCCCTTGCCAATCGTGCGGCTTCCGCTTCCTCCGCCTGCAGCAACGCCCGCAACCCCTCCAACTCCTCCTCCTCCTCTTGCTTCTGCTTCGCCTCCGCCACAATCTTGGCCACCACTGCGTCTTGCTTCGCCTGGCGTTCGCCCTGCCGTTGCCGGGCGTGACTCTTGCGTGCGGCTTGCTCGACGTGGTAGCGTTGAATACGGGCTTCCTCCTCTGCTTCTTGCTGTTGCTGTTCACGCAGGACTCTCTCCCGCGCCTCTTCGTGCTCGCGACGCCTCTGCTGGGTCTCCTCCTTCTTCCTTGCCAATACACGCTGCCGCTCTGCTTCTTCTTGCTGGGCACGTGCCATTGCAGCTTGGACCATGGCCTTCTCGTGGGCGGCGGTGGTTGCCTCCAGCTCTTGACGCCGTCGTTCTTGCTCCGCCAGCTGCTTCTGAATGTCTGCCTTAAATACCTGTCTATCAAAGCGCGGATCGTAACCCCGGGCCCGCTCTGCCTGAATCGCTTGACGGCGATGCACTTCCATGTCCTCGTCGATGCGCGCGGCCTGTTCCTTCCCCAGGTGATCCAGCAGCTGTCGCTCTTCGTGTTGCGCGGCGCGTTCCTTGTTCATGTACGCAATGGCCAGGGCTTTTTCCAACTCCTTCAATTCCTCGCTCGTCTCGCAAATACGTTGGAGCTCGCACTCCTTCTGCTCTCGCCGTCGGCGTTCAGCATCCTCTGCGGTAGCGCGGGCTTCGTCCTGGGCTTGCTGTCGCTGCTGCGCCTCTTTTTCTGCTTCCTTGGCCCGCGCTTCCTCCTCCAGTGCACGGGCGGCCGCGGCGCGCTTGGCATCATGTTGCTCCCGTTGACCAATGATCCGGGCCTCGGACGCGGCGGCATAATTCAAGATGCGGTTCTCCGCAGTAGAGGCTAGAATGTTCTGGTGGTGGGGTGGTGGAGAAGGGAGGGTGGGGAGGGAGAAAAATGTGAAATGCCAAGGACGAGTCGAAAGACGGAGCCTTGAGAAAAGGGCACAATTTTGTGGAGCTGGAAGACAAGACAGGAGCTAATGATTATCTTCGCTTCTTAGATTTTGTCCCTCCTTTTTGCTTTACATCTTGCGCTCTTGTTCTTTCCTTCCTCTCCCTTTCCCTTCCCAAAAAGCAACGCACCTGAATTTTGCTTTCCTGAGATCGTTGGTGCGCGACTCGTTGTTCCAGACGATGCGCCGTCATGCGGACCGCCCCTGCACGGCTTCCACCCGTAGATCTCATGGCCCTGTGTGTAATGCGTGTGGGTTTGGGTGTACAATGGGTGGGTTTGTTGAAAGGTGAAAAGCTGGAAAACTCAACGGCTGCCCCCGAATGACGAATCAGCGCGGCAACGGCGCCACCAACCGCTCCTCAAATCCCCTCTGTGCATCATGCCCTCTGTTCACACACGCCTTTGTTAGACGTCCTCGTAATGGTGCCTCACCGTTCATTGCACCGCGCTACACTACACAGGGCTACCGGGATGCGCCGGGCCAGCAGCACGAATGCTTCTCCCTCCCTCGAGGCCCTGTCTTGCGCCCCTCTACCACGATCCCCTTTTCCTCACACGCACAGACACCAGCACATCTTTCATCCCTCCCCCTCCTCCTCCTCCTTCCTCCTCCTCCTCCTCCTCCTCCTCCCACCACGACCCGCACCAACAACAACGTGCCCATGTCCGACGCGTCTTGCAAGCGCGGCACGCCTTTGAGGTGTTGGAACTGCCAGTGCAGGCCACGAGTGCCGTGATTGTCAAGGGAGCTTTTCGAAAGCTGGCTCTGCTCCTTCATCCGGACAAGAACGCTGCGCCTGATGCCCAAAAAGCGTTCATTCGACTATCGGAAGCTTACGAGGTATTGCGCGACGCTGGTGAGCAGCACGCTCTATTGGCAAAGCTGCAATCGCAACGAAGGAAAGGAGGTGGAGGAAGCAAGGGAGACGGGCTGGATGATGACGCGACGGCGGCGTGGACGTCGTTTTCGTTCGTGCGACCAACCGGCACCAGCACGAGCACCACCGGCAGCAGCAGCACTGCCAAGCCAAAATCAGCTTCATCGTCTCGAAGCTTTCTGGACGTCTTACGGGAGTGGGAAGACTTTGAAAGGGAATACATGGAGGAGCTACGCGGCAAGCAAAACTCAGTGCAATCACAAGCGCGCAAAGAGAAACGACGAAGCCGCCGGGAGGACGTGGAAGAACGCCAGGCGGCGGAACGACGCATCTTGCTCGCGCATTTGATGGAGAGTGTGCGGGATGACGAGGACGAGGAAGAAGAGGAGGTAGGAAAGGGTGGAAAGGAAGGGGGGAAGGAGGAGGGTGAGGTGGAGGAGGAGCCGATCCCAAAGCGAAAAGGCAATACGTGGCAGGATTTCTTGAAAGGGAAGAAACGCAAGCAGGGTGGGGGTCGTGGCGGTGGGGATGGGTCGAAGAAGAGGAAAACATAGTTTGTGCAGAGCGTATGTAGGTATTGATGGATGTAGAGGACTGCGACGTAAACGAGGACTGATTGGTCGAGCTGGGAATAACACCACGTGTAAAAGAATGAATGTACAGGGCATGATTTGCTGGGGGAAAAGATGTTATTGTTATTGAATTCGCTTTGTCAAATAAATGCAAAGGAAGGCACATTTTTTCTTCGTTTGTATTTTTGTTGTATTTACTTTGTGTCCTCGCTGACCGCTTTGGGGGAAGGGAAGGGGGAGGTTGGCAAATGCTGGTGGTGGGTGACGCTGGCGTTTGGTACTATCGACGACATGCGCTCGCCCCTTCCTTCTAAATTAGCCACTTCTTTGCTGCTCGTTCATTGGCCCAGTCACTGTAGCGCCAATACCAAGTTTTGGACGCACATTTGGGTGCTGGAAGCAGGGAGCGGATCGAGATCGACGATGGCCTTCGAAAGAACGTCGTGTGAATTTCAAAAGCCTGCATGATGGGCCCTTCGTGTTGTCTGTTGTCTGTCTTCTAAACCTACTCACACACTCACACACCCTCCACCTACACAACACGCAGGCAGGTGCCATGGTGGAGCACCATCATTACATTCCGCCCGCCTCCGCTTCCTCGACCGTCGCCTATGCCCGAAGGCCCCGTCATTCGTCGTCCTCCTCCTATGGACGGGCCGCTGCCCGACTGCCTCATTTGCGCCTGGACGCCACACTGGTTCTGCTTGTAATATGCTTCACAATGGGCGTGTACCTGCCCAGCTTGGTCGGCATGTCCCGGACGGTCGATTCGCTTGGTGCTGGCGGCGGTGCTCTCTTCAGCAGCAGCAACAAAGGGGTAGACTTGCCTGCCTTGCAAGCGAAGGTCCAAACCCTGACCACGCGCATGACCGAGGCCGAGACGGAGGCTGCGCTCGTGTTGGAAGAGAACCAGAAGCTGCGCCTGGACAATAAGGTGGAGCAATCCAACCTCAAAACCATGACCAAGGCCAAGAACGAGGAAATCCGCGGGCTCAAGGCCCGCATCGAAGAGGTAGAGAAAAAGGTGTCTGCTGGTGGGCAAGGGCAACAACAAGGAGGAGCAGGAGAGGTCGATAAGGAAGAGCTGCGCAAGGCACAAGAGCGGGCACAAGCGCTGGAAAAGGAACTAGAGGACCTTCAAGCGCAGTTAGAGCTTGCAATGAAAGGAAAGCCGCCCGGAGAGCCCTTGAAGAAGGCAAGCGTCCCACCACCACCGCCACCACCTCCGCAAGCACCTAAGCAACAGCAGCAGCAACAAAAGCCGAAAAGCAACAAGCCCCTGATAACACGTAGAACCGTTTCCGTCCCCGAGCCCCAACCACTCAACTCTTACTGGGAAACACGGCTACAGGAGCTCTTTGCTCTCGCCCAGTCCGACCCGGCCTCCCTCCTCTCCAAGCTTGACGACCCTGAAGATGACCCTTTAGGTGTCAATATCGCCAGGCCCGAGGATTTCTTTTGTCCCTCGCCCGAAGAACGTCTCACACAGCCTGATCTAAGACGGATGGAGATGGCTGCTCAATTCCGTGGTGGGCAGGGGTTTGTCTTCTTTCAACACTTGCGCAAGGCGGGTGGGACGGGTTTTTGTGACTTGGCCACTAGGAATATGCCTGGGCAGGTCCCTCCCTATTATTGCATGCCGGACGAACGAGGAACGTTGGCAACGCCTCCTTGGAACACGTCGTGGTTGCTTGATACGCTGGAGAAGAAGGAGTGGCGGATCGCGGCGAATGAGTGGGATCCGTTTTTGCGGTCGAAATTTGCGATTGGCGATGCGGTGTTTGCGACGACTTTGCGTGATCCCACTGATCGGTGGTATTCGCAGTATAGGTTTGAGCATTTGGAGCATCGAGATGGTAGCCCGGAGGGGGGGGAGGTGGCGCCGTTTGATCAATGGTATAGGAGGGAGACGACGGGAAATATGGGGAGTAATTATTATGTGAAGACGTTCTTGGGGGAGGAGAACCCGGTGGATGAGCAGGTGTTGGAGAAGAAGGGACGGAATGGCGTCCCGCTTGTGCATGGTGATTTTTATTGGGGCTACCATAAGTATCGGAAGAGGGTGTTTGAATGGACGGATTTCAATGTGGCGATTGATAGCTTGCGGAGGTTTCATGTTGTGTTGGTTTTAGAGTGGTTGAAGGAGTCGGATAAGATGATCGAGGAGATTCTTGGGTGGGAACAGGCGCCGAGGCAGGTGTTGCCGCATGAGGTGCAGGCGGTGCGAAGTGAGAAGAAGAGTAAGAGTGCCAGGGAGTTGTTGGAGAAGGAAGTGTTTCAAGAGATTAGGAAGGGGAATGTCCTGGATCATTTGTTTTATGCTGTGGCAAGGAGGGTTTTCTTGGAACGGCATGCGTGTGGGGGGGTCTAAGAAAAAGGTGGGGGGGGGAAAGCGCATCCTTTCAAGATACCTTGTGTAGCGTGGGAGATGAGTGCTGCTGTGGAGAAAGGGAAGAGAGGAAGAAGGGGGAAAGTATTAGGTTGCAGGTACATATTTCTATAGAAAGTGGAGGGAGAAGGACAAGGACAAGGACAAGAGTGAGACAAGAGGAGGAAAAAGAGAAATTGGAGGAGGAAGAAGAAGAAGAAGAAAGAGTCTTCTTTGCTGCGGATGTATGACATGCATATATGGAAAGGAAAGGCAGAAAAAAGAAGAAAAAATAGAATCGTGCCCCTTTTTCAACCTGTTTTTTTTTCTCAATGTAGTTTGATTTTTGGTATTCTTCTGTCACTGCCTTTTCCTAATTATCGTTGTCTTTTCTCCTTCTCTCTCAGTTGTCCTCTTTCTCTGCTTTTTCTCTTCGGATTCGTTCGTTTGTTTGCTTGCTTGCTTGCTTGTTTACGTACGCAAAGCTTTTTCAATCTTATATTTTACTGTCTACGTATCTCTCTCTCTAAATATTCTTCTGGTGTATATTGGGTTGTAAAAAGAAGGAAAGACATCACCACACTGTCGTCGTCCCTTCTCCCACTTCCAAATCATACTCTTTCGTCTTCTTCCTCTTCTTTTTCCTGTTGTTTTCCTCTCTTTCTGTCACTTCTGTTTTTTTTCTTGTCCCTTGGCTATTGATCGTTCTACCCTCTTTCTCTTTCACTCACTCACTGTTACTCTTCCCTCTCTCGAAATAATACATGCTCTCCCTCCCTCCCTCCCTCCCTCCCGTCCTCCACCTCTACTTTACGATTGCTTGCACTGCTGCTGGTTAGCCGCCGCAACCGTCTCATCATCATCCATCGAGGGGAGGGAGGGATCCACCTCCACGACTACCCTACGATTGCTTGCACTGCTGCTGGTTAGCCGCCGCAACCGTCTCATCATCATCCATCGACTGGAAAGGCGGTGCCGTCTCGTCGTCCTTTGCTCGCAACAAATTCTCTCCCACCACCATCTGATTCATCACATTTTCCTTATCCGCCACCGGCAACGTCAAGGAGGAGGAAGAGGAGGAGGAAGAGCTAGGCTTGACCACCTTACTCATACCCATCATCTCATCCACCGACGCCGATGCCGCCGCGCCTACATTAGGATGCTGCCCATGAATAGGCCGCAAAGCACCCCCTCCTCCTCCTCCTCCTCCCCCTTCACCCCCACCCAACTCCGCCTGCAACCTTGCCGCCTGCTCCTTCAACTTCTTAATCTCCATCATCAACTCCAAATTCTCCTTCTCCAAAAACCGGATATTCCTCCCCGCCTCCTCCGCCGCCACCTGCCTATCCATCGCTGCCTCCCTCACCTGACCCACCATCCGTTCCATCTCCTCCTCTAACCCCTTAATCTTCGCACACGCCCCTCCATACTTCTCCCTCAACTCCCCCTCCACCTCCTGTGCCCCATCCACTCCTGCCTCCATATCTTCCAATCGTGCTTTCAATGCCTCCTTCTCCGCTGCCAACGTCTCCACCTCCCGCATCAACAACGCCCTATCCCCACTCTCCCCATTCCTCTCACACAACCTCACACGCATCTTCTCCAACACCACCCCCACAGCCACCCCCATATCCTCAGGCACCTCCCCCTCAAACCCTAACCCCTCCTTCCCTCCCTCCTCAAAAGGCGGCAACTCCTGCAAAGCCTCCCTCACGCTCAAGCGTTCCAATTCCAATTTCCGGCATGCCGCCATGCTACCCTGCAGCTTCTCCTGAAGACCATCCCGAGCCACCATCAACTCAGCGATCGTCTGCGACTGTGCTTCCAACGCCTGGGTAGCACTGCTGCTCGACGCGGCCGCCCTCGCCTGCTGCTGCTGTCGGAGGGCCTCTAATTCCTGCCGTAACGTCTTGTTCGCCGCACTGAACTGCACGTGCTCCGCCTTGATTTTCCTCAACTTCTCCACCTGGTCCGTCGTCAATTTAACCGCATCCAACTTCTTGATCCTCTCGTCCTTCGCCCTACTCTCAGCTTGCAAGCGAGCCACCTCCGCTTGCTGTGCCCCCATCGCTTCCTCCGCCGCTTCCGCAGCCTCCTTCAACTCAGCCAGCTCTCGTTTGGTACGATACCCCTCCGCTTCCTTATGCGCCAACGCCGCCCGCAGCTCCTCCACTTCTGCCGCCTCCTCCGCCCCACGGCTCATCTCCGTCTCGCGCTCCACCACCTGCTTCTTCAACTTGTCCATCTCATCCTCCAACACCGCCACTCGGGACTCCGCCTCAAATTTTGCTTCAAACAACGTATTCAACTCCTTCAATAACTCCGACCTACTTCCCTCCGCTTTCCCGGCCATCGCCTTCGCTCCCTCCACCTCCCCCTCCACCACCTCCAAGCGCGCCTGCACCTGCTGCAGCTCCCCCTCTAACTCTTGCGCCCGCGCCGTCGCCTGCGTCAAGGCCTCCTTGAGCTCCGCCACACGTGCAGCCTCGTCCTCCTTCACCACCACCAGCTGCGCATGCAACGTCTCCACCTCAGCCATTGCTGTCGCTACTGCTGCCTCCCCCTTGTCCTGGTCAGCAGCTGCTGCCGCCGCCGCAAGCGCAGCAGCCAGCTCGGCCTTCACTCCCTCCAGCTCATCACGGGCCCGGCTGCATTCCTCCCGCAAAGCCTCCACCTCCTTCTGCAACCGCTTCTGGCGCACCTGCTGCTGGCTTGCTTCCTGCCGCACCTCCTTCTCATTCGCCTGGGCTGCCTCCAACTCGCGTCGCAGCTCTTCCATCTCAGCAGCAGCATTGCCTTGCTTCTTCCCATCCCCCACCAGCACACGTAGCTCCTCCACCTCCTTCTCCAACCCCTCCGCAGCGTCCGCCGCCGCATTTGCACGACCCTCCGCCTCCTCCTTCTCTGCCTTCAAGGTTGCCACCTTCTTAGTCAATGCCTGATGCGCTTCCTGCAGCCCCTGCATCTCTTGCCCCCTCGCTGAGGCCTGTGCTTGGCCCTTGGTCGCTCGCTCCAGCTCCGCGCGGATTTTCTTGACGTCATCCTCGGCCACGCGAATCACGCGGTTGTTCTCCGTTTCCAACTCCTTGATACGTGCCTCATGTTTACCCACCAAAGACTGGGCTAAATCCAACTGGGTCTGGACCTGCGACAGCTTCTTGCGGAGCGACACGTCCGTTTGCTCGTTCCCCTGCGCCGCAGTCTCCGTCTGCGATAAACTCTCCTGAGCCACTTTCATATCACGTGACAACACCTGCAACTGCTCCTTCAACGTCGCCACCTCAGCCTCCCGCACAGCCAACTCATTATCCACCCGCTCATGCTCCTTCCGAGCAGCCTCCTGCGCTTCCTCCATCGCTCGCCGGCTCTCCTCCACCTTTTCTTCGGCCTGTCGCACATCAGCCCGGGCCTGGCTCAGCTCTGTCGTCGCCAAGGTCAACGCACTCTCTGCCTCGGCACGCCCATTCTTCTCATTCACGAGCTGTGCCTGCAACTTGCTGATACTCTCCCCTCCTCCCTCCCCTCCCTCCGCCTCCTGCTGCTGCTGCTGCTCCTGCAAGAGCTGCTGCTGGTGAGAGAGCTCCGCTTCCAAGGCCCCCACCTTGTTATCCTTCTCCAGCAATTGCGCTTGTGCCCCGCTGAGTTCTGCAGCCAACACCTCCAGACGCGCTGTCGCCTCCTGCAGCGCCTGTTCTTGTGCAGCCACCATCATCGGGTCCAGGGAAGGCAGCATAGCAACGGTATCATCGTCATTCGCAA
>AFGL01019217.1:0-10714 GCA_001614225.1 Nannochloropsis limnetica | reverse complement strand
AGATTAGCAAGCGATGAGGGGGAAATGAATTTTAAAGAGGAACGAAGGAGGGGGAGGAGTAGGGCGAAAGTCAGGCACCTCTATTGACCAAACATACCTCCCTCCTCATCCTGCTGCTGGTTGTTGGGCGGGTTCCTGTTCTCGTTCTCCTCGTCGCCCTCCTTCCCTCCCTCCTTCCCGTCCTCCTCCTCGACGGCTTCAAAGCGGCAGTGCATGGAGGAGATGTAGGCCTTGGTGATCACGTAGTGCCGGGGCACCTGTAAGGCAGGGAGGGAGGGAGGGAAGGGTGAACCGATGAGAAGAGACGAGAGTAGTGGAGATGATGAATATTCACACAGTCCAACCTCTTCTTCACCTTCCCCATCCCTCTCTACCCCCACTACTGCGCACCTTGACAGGCACCGTGCCTTTCCCGCCTTCCCCCCCTCCATCCGCGGCCGCGCCCGGGGCCGCAATGCGACCGACCGTGTGACTGGAGCGAGCCAGGAAGAGTTCCGTGGGGACCCCTTGAAGTTCTGAAGGGAGGGCATCGCCGCTGCGTTTGTGTGGTGGGGTGAGGAGGAGAAGAGTGAGTGAGTTGCCTTCCTCCTCAGGACGCGGAAGATCAGATTTTCCCCTCTCCTTCCCCCCCGCAGCAGAGACCACCTCTCCTCCTCTTCCTCCTCCTCCTCCTCCCCCCCCTCCCCCTTCCTCCTCCTCCTCCTCCTCCTCCTCCCCCTCCATCCACAGTCGCTCCTCTCCTATACGCACTTGTACTCGAGCGTCAGCACGCCGTAGGCCAACGGCAAGGTCGGGGTGGCGTTCCCGGTGCGGGTGAGGACGGCTGGCATGGTTCTTGCTGATTGGATGAATCGAGGAGGGCGTGGGGGAGAGGTTTTGCTGTCCGAGGGCTGTCGAGTGCCTGCGTCTGGGAGAAGGAGAGGGAGGGAGGGAGTGAGACGGTGAGAAGGGGCGTTTGGACATGCATGACTCCCTCCTTTGGTTTTTTTCCCTTCCGCTCCGACCAGGCATCACGATCTCATCGCTCGCGTCGCCAACTTCTCGCCGGCAACGGCTGCTGTGCACTTCCCACTGACCGCCAGTCAGCTTTTGTGTACATTGCGGTGCGTACAAATGGTGCGCGCCTCTCGAAGCTGCTCTACCACTTGCTGTGCAAGGGGTGGTTGACAACAAGGGCAAGGTGATGACAAAGAAGCAACCTCCGTCCAACCTCCCCTCCTCCCTCTCGAGAGATGAAGAATGTTGCGATGATGATCGACCAATTAATTACGCTGTGTTGACCAGCAAGCGCGAGGACGACACTTCCCGCACAGAGAATCCCACCTGGAGTAGCGCCCACGTGCGACGCGCACGTGGTGCGGGTTGTGCAAAGGGCAGTAGGGAACGGTTGGTGCTGGCAGGGCGACAGTCGGCGTCGCATACGATGGGGCCGGGTCTGTATGTACCAGTCAAAAGGGGGGCATACCGTGAATAGAAATACCCCATGCCATTACGCGTGTGATCCATACGGTATATTGGCAACTCATATCACTGCTCTCCCATCCACGACCGCTTACCATAACACAGCAGTCAGGAGGCGCGACGGGCAGCATGAAGGACGACGAAGAGGGAGCCCACGGCGGGCCGATGAATGTCTTTGCCATGGCTCTGAGCGGGATGGACCAGACGGAGATCGGGTGGATGATGGTGGCGGTCATCTTTAGCCAGCTGGTGCTGGACGAGGTGCTAAGACGGGCGGAAGCTTCGGTCGGAACGAACGCGCGCGCGTGCCTGCGGGAGATTTACAAGGAGCTATCAACGGTAAAGTACAGCTGTGTCTGCCAGCTCGTTTTCGTGACGCGCCTGACTGGACACTTTTCTTGCGAGCTTGTTAACAATGACTGACAAGGCGAACACTCCCTTACACACACACGGACAGCTGGGGGTGATCTCCTTTACTTTGTTTCTTGTCCAGAGTTTCGAGACGACCGAGGTGGACGAAGCCACGCTACATGCGTTTGAGGTACGAAATCAGGGATATCTATGACCACCCTTCCTTCTGAAATGTCTCACCCTCCATCCCCCGTCAACACATTCACAGTACTCCCACATCTTCGTCTTCTCCTTCGCAATCATGTACGTAATCCAGTCTGCGGTCCTCATAGCCTCCATCACCCCGATCCAGCGCCGCCTCATCCGGCTGCACGCCTACGGGGACGCCGTATTGGACGCCGTCGCCGCCGCCCTCCCCCAAACCCCCGCACCCAGTAGTGGCGGTGGTGGTGGTGACTCCCTGCTGGCCCGGCTGCGTGCCTTGCTTTGTTGTGGCGGCCCGTCGGGGGCGGCGCCGACGCTGGGCGGCAGCAAGGAGGCCGTGCGCGCCTTCGACGGGTTTCGGGCTTTTCGCAAAAAGTTCTTGAGCAAACAGTCCCTGCCCGCGTCTTTTCTCTTCGACCACTACCTGATTGAGGTCTACGACCGCTGGGTGATCGCCAAGCTGGATATTCCGTCCTGGTGTTGGGCGCTAATGTGCGTAATTTTTGGTATCCACGCCCTCGTGGCGCGCTTTCCCGATTTTGCGGCCTTCTGCCTCAACCGCTGGACATTCCTGTGCTTCGGCTGGCTCCTCCTTTTGGCGGACTACTCCCTCTTTCTCCTCGTCCACAGGGTGCGTAGGAATGAAATTGGCTTTGCTTTGCTTTGCTTACTCGACTGGCCAACCTTGAACTCACCCATTCACCAACTACCCAACCACTTCCCATACTGTCCATGAGGTACACGCCCGCGTCCTCAAACGGGTCCGATCCAGCAATAGCGACAGCCTTACAGACTTCAGCCTCAGCAGCACCTCGCACTCCTGCCAGACAGCACGCGGAAACACGCGCACGAGCCCTGCCGCGAGCATCGCTGCGGCCGGTGGTGGGATTGGGTCAGTTGGGCAGGGAGGGGAGGAGGATGCCCTGAAGGAGCTACGACGGCGGCGGGCGGAGTTGCACGCCCAGCATTTCCGTGAGCAGCAACAGCAGCAGCAGGGCGCTTGTGAGGAATTGGGTGTCACGATCGGAAGGAGCGGCACCAACCATGCGGACGAAGGCGTCCTCCGGCATCCTCCCCGGCACTGGCACTGGCATCGGGGCCTCGCCAATCTGCTGGCCACCACCACCACCAACAATGCCGTCGCCGACAGCACCTACGGATTCAAGCCGTGGGAAAGCTTCGTCTTCAGCTATGGCACCGAGGCGCTTAACATCGTTAGGTGCCTGTATCTGGCCGCGTGGCTCTGCACCTACACAGTGCCCGCTTTCTGGGAGTGGTTCTCCGTCGGTTGGGCGCTCCTGTACATCCTCGTCATTCCCATCCCGGTACGTCTCTGCGCGTTTGGTGGCGGTCTGGCCATTGTCAAGCAGTGACTGGGATACACACCTGCTGCGCCAGTTATTTCAATTTTATTCACTTCCTTTCCAAAACGCACACATCAAATTTACATAAATAATCCACAGGCCATCATCACCGGCACTGTGCTCATCCCGCGCATGGTCACGCGCTTCCTTCTCGTGAGCTCCCTCTCCGTCCTGGACCTCGAGGCTTTCGACGCCGTGGTCGAGGTGAGTACGAGTGACATCTTGTGTGGAGTGTGTGCATGTGTACTTGTATTCTATACGTCCTCGGGGATTGGCGATTTGAGCGTATCCTTGTATTTGTCTTTGTTTCCGTATCCTGTTCGCGGACTCGCTCAACACACTCCCGTCACACCCCCCCCCACAACGCGAACAGTACATGGAAGATGCCGAGGCCGCGCTCAAGGACATCGCACACCTGCTGCAACGCCTCACCAATGTAGCCGACACCGAAGCCAGCAGCGTGGAGCAGCTCTTCGCTTCCTTGACCCAGAACTACCGTCACCGCCTCTTTTCCTCGAAGTCCACTCAAGCCACCAACGCCCGCGTCGCCCGTGCCCTTTCCCAGGCTACCCCTCTACAAGGCAGCGTCTTCATTACCTACGCCGAATTTCGCGATTTCCTTCGGCAACATGGTGTGCACCTTCCCCTGCGCCGCTTCCGCGCCCTGGTCCGCTTCATCGACTTGGACTTGTGTGGCCACGTGGACTTGGAGGATTTCAGGGCCCTGCTCCAGGCAGACCACCTGTTTGCGGGCCATGGGCTCCACCCGCGCCCGTCCGCGGCTCGAGTGGCGCGGATGCTGAGCCACCAGAATAGTATACAGGGGCATGATGCGGTGCTTGCCGACGTGAGGCGGCTATTCCGGAGCGGGAGCAGCGTCTTGAGGGGTCCGCTCTTTTCGCCGGTGGAGAGTGTTGATGGAGGGGATCGGGCGGCGGGCGTGGTGGCGGCGGCGGGGGTGTGATGTGCTTTTTATCGAGTAAGTTCGATATTACATTTTCTCTTCCTTTCTTCTCCTTCTGCTTGAACGAAAGCGAGGGGAGGACGACAAGGGCTAGGCGAAGGAGAAGGCCGAGCGTTAGTCTGAGGAAAGGGGTGCGAAAGAAACAGGGAAATCGGAACAAAAAGCAAGGGAATGATTTTAGCTAGAGCAAGGAATACAAAAGTGAGGGAATGATTTTGTTCGTATTGTCTCCAACGCAAAATCCCTCACTTGGTCCTGCCACAAATACTGAGTGTACGTCGCGCTCGGCTTCTCGCTATGACCGAACCCCAGCAAATCAAGCGCGAACGCCCCAATGTAATATGCATCCCTGTCATAAACCAGTGAATGCTATTGCAGGCACGCGCAGAATTTGCCAGGGTAAAAGAAGGCTGCTGGCCAGAGTAGAAATTTTGCGGAGGGCAAGATCAAGTCCGAATCATAGATAAGCAATGACGACAATCAAGTTTTCCAAGAAAGGACACTGAAGGTACTAAAGTAAATTGAAGCAATGCACAAACAATACGAAACAAATTGAGCCCCTGAATTTCAATCAAGCCCCTAAGCCTTTTTTCTTTTGCTATATGATTTCTCCCTTCGAGAAGAGCTATCAGCATCCCTTTGCATATTACTGTCTTTTAGTACTCAAGTCAACGTCGATTGCAGCATCCGCCGCATTTCCATCTTCTCAAACACCCCCTGCTCGACCAACGACAGGTACCACCGGACCAAGCGGGTCTTGTGTTCCCACGAACTCAAGTTTACGTCGGGGACCAGCAAGACCTCTTGGATAAACTGCTCGACGGATTGGGTACGCTCGTACACCAAATGCAGGCCCTGGTTCAATACCTTCCGTTCCTGCACCGTGAGGGTCGCTGCTGTGTAGTCGTGTTGCACCAAGAGGGTTTCAAGCACGTGCAGCGATTCGGACAGCTGCTTATCCGAGTTCCGTGTGCGCCGACGCGTGGACGTATCCGGTGACGTGCTAGCGGTGGTGGTAGTGGCGCTCGGTGTCTTGGGCATGCTAATAGGGTTGGGGCGTTGCCTGTGTTGGGGAAGTTGTGTCGCGGAGAAAGTGAGAATAAAGTAAAGAAAACAACGCTTCGACATTCATCTTCTTTTCATTTTCTTCTTTTTTTCTTTTCATGCAATCCTTTTCTCGTAGTCGCTCTCTTTTCTATTTCTAATCGTGCATTCCTTCTCTCGGTTTGTTGTTGGTACGGCTGCTAGTGTCGTTCCTCGTCCTAACCATTCTGCTCACATTCTTCACCTCTTCTTTTTCTTGCTGCTGCTGTTGCTGGTACTACTTGTGCTGCTGGTGGAAAATTGCTGTTGCTCAAGTGGAGAAAGCTGGGTGTTTTTCCTCCAGGTGCCACAACTAGTTTCGATCTTTCCATCACCCTTGCACTCACAGAAACTTTCCTACCCTTGATGTGTGTCTCTCTCTTAGCTATTTCTCTTCGCTCTTTTGCTTGCTGTCACCTTCTTCTGCTGATACTGACTCCAGTGCTGTCACCGACCGTCGTTCTCTCCCGCCTGCGCTTCTACTCCACGCGCCCCAAGCCCTTCCGCAGCCTGTCCCACGCTGGCATGATCATGGTCATCATCAACACGAACACATCACCTGGCAGCCGCGGCACTACCTTGCACTCCGGTCCAACACCCAACCCCAGGACGAAAGCCACCACCATGCGCAAATTGATGGCCTCCTGCCTTTCCTTCAATCGCCCTTCTCCAAGACGTCCTTCCCCCCCCCCGCGCTGGCAGACCTTCCTTGTCGTTCCAAAGGTATCAGCTCCACGCGCCGCGATATCGTCGTATCTGCAGACGCCTGCGACAAAGACAAACCAGACAAAGACAAACCAGACGAAGCCATCACCAGCCGGCGCGCGTGCACCAGCATCGCGGCCCGGAGACTGTCAGGAACTTGCTCAAACAGCGCCAGAGCCTCCGCCTTCTGATCACAGTCACATTCCCACAGAAAATCCTTGGCCGTCTTCTGATATTGGTCCGTGAGGGTGATGTCAGCTTCCGCCCCCAGCAACAGCCCTATGATCGGGACCTTGAATTCCTTCCCCCATCGTGCTGCCCAATGCAACACCCTATATCCTGTCGCCACACCGGCGGTCCCCAGCTGCATATTGACCGAGGCACGCCCCTCCGCATCGTCCAAGAGCCGTGCTACGCACGCCACCCTCCCCCACTTAACGTATCTCATCAAGGCCGTGTCTCCTAGCTCGTTGTCGGTGGATCGTGGGTCGGCGTCACGCTCTAGCAGAAGACCGACAACCTCGGGGGTGGCGGCACACTGGAGAGGAGTGAGCCGAAGCTTCCCTTCGTGGCTGTCGACATCTGCTCCTTTCTCGTCGATCAACCACGTTACGAACGCGATCAACTCCTTCGCGCCCTCCTTCTCGCGACCACACGCATCGTGCAAAATCGATTTGCCCTTTGTGTCGGCTCGTATGATCGCATCGGGATAGCGCTCTACGTCTGACCGAAGCGCAGACAGGCTCAATTCCTTCCAGGACGGTGGGGACGTAGTAGAACTCCAACTAGTCAACTTCTCCTCCTCTTCCTCTTCTTTGTTGCCCCAGAAAAATTCCGCCGCTCCCATTGGCTGCTGCATATGCCTGTAGGGTGAAGTGTGGGGGTAGGAAAGAGAAGATCATAAGTTAAAATTTAGCTTTTAATTTTTCAGTCAGTTGTTCTTTTTTTCTTTTCCATGTATTGCTGCACTGCTTGAGATGTATTGGGTCTTTCACATATAGACACACAACGCGCCCCTTCTCTACTGCACGTCCTTTTTCTCTACGTCATGGAACCCCACCAGGGCCACCACCCTTTCCCTTTAAGTTTCGTCTCTGCTTTCACCGGGCTCGCCCTTTCCATCAAGAGCTGCCGCACCGGCAGCCCCTCCTCCTGCGCTGCCACCGCCTTGTTCCGCGCCTGCGCCACCTCGGTAGCTTGAAGCTTGTGACACCCATCAGCCTCCTGCTGGCTTGGATTCCGGACTCTACTTGGATGCTGCGCACTGCTAGATTCGTCCAGGCTCATTCCATGGGTGCTCTCGCTCTTCAGCTCTTGGTACTGGTTTAGCAGTGTCTGGAGCGACAGGATCTGATGGTCTCGCCGCAGCAAAGCCTCCTCCGCGATGGCAAGCTTGGCTCGAAGCCTGTCACTCTCGGCCTGTGCACTGCGCACGTGCGCCAGGGCTGCCTCGTGCTGCTCCGTCTGCTGCTCCAGCCAAGCCGTCTGCTCTTGCATCAGCCGCCCTGCAAAGATGGCCAAGGCCCGGTTGGCGGTCTCCAGCTGTTGGTTGTGGGTTGTGAGCGCCGCCAGCAAGTCGGTGAACGCAGGGGCTGCTTCAGGAGTAGAAGAAGACGGGATGTCTCCACGATTTTCTGCGGCAAAGGTGGCAGCCGCTGGTGCCTGCGTTGTATCGGAAGTGAGGGAAGCACGCGAGGACGCGGGGAGCCGATATGCAGTGGAGGAGGAGGAGGAGGGGGGCCAAGAGGTCGAGAAAGATGTCAGGTGCCAGGCGGTTGAAGGAGACGGGCATGACGGCCCCGACGGGGATGACGAAGGGGAGGGAATGGAAAGCGAGAAGGACGGAACGTGCCATGGGCGCGAGGAAGAGGAAGCAGCAAAGGATGACGACGACAACGAAGAGGAGGATCCCGAAGACGAGAGAGAGAGCAGCGGCCACACGCTTGAACGGTGCAGGGCTGAAGGCGCCAAGGAGGAAGAGGAGGAGGGCGAGGGAGCTGCGGATGCCTCGACGTGGTCAGGAAGAACCATGCGCGGCAGGAGAAAGGAGGAGGACCCTGCTTCTGATTTTCCTGTACGTATGCGTGTATGTCAGGGGTGATGAGAGGCTGTGTGACTTTGTGGTGATTGGGGTATAGCAAAGTAGGAGAGCAAATTGTCCTTATTTTCGCAGCCTATCATCCGATATTGTGAGGACTGCAGCCTATCCACCAGCGGCAATTTTCGTTGAGCACATTCTTTGGCTCCTACTGTTCACAAATACTTTGGAATGCCTTGCTCTCTCATTTCGACCGTCTTCACCCCTGCACTGTTCCACAGGTCTCTGTCATCCCTCCCGCCCCCCCCTTCTCCTTCTGTGAATTTCTTCCTAAAGCCCTACACTGGCGCCCAGCCCGATCGTTTAGCCGCTGCGAGTGTCTCCTTTCTCGTCTACTCTCTGCCTCTTCTCTTGCTTCGGGTTGCCCAGTCCGTCATCCCTCTTCCTTCGCCGCCATCGTCCTTCCCGTCCACCGCGTCTATCTAGCCAGGGTCGCATCACAACGCCGTCTGCCTGCGCGGCCTCTCTTCACACACTTCCTTGCTCTTTCGCCTGGCACCTTGGCCGTGTAGATGTGACCCCCAGGCTGCCGTCCCAGAGGGCGCAAGCCACACACGGCTATTCCTCCTACGCTCCCGGGAGGGACGCGCATCGATTTGCACCACGCGCAGGCCCGCTGCAGCGCAGCAAAGACGCCACCTCCCCCCACTGCTTATGCACGAGCTGGATGAGTTGATGCTGCTGCGGCAGTGGCTTTGGGGTGCCCTGGTGGTCGTGGTGGTCGTGTCGAGGCGGAGGGATGGGCGGCAATGTGGGGGGGAGGTAGCAGCGGGCTGCGAGGAAAGGAACGACAAGGAGACCGCGCCGGCACGCCCTGTGTAGGTGCAGATGTGTGGTGGCGTGAGTGAGGATTGTGCTTATGCATTTCAGGATGTGGAAATGTGGAAGCCAAACGCAAAAGGGTCAATCTCCATCGGAAAGGCGACTTGCGTCTTCTCTTCGAACGAAGAAGCTGGGAAAATTCTGATGAGAAATGCACACGACGTCTACACGCGTTCGAGACGACACTCACACCCACCCAACCCCACCCTTTCACAAACACAGCAAGGGCCTTTCTTAGTCTCCTGGAAGCAGCTGGTCCTTCGTGGCGGGTGTTCATTTCCTGCTGCGCTCCGCTCTTGGACCGTGCTCATCATCCCCGCTCTGAATTTTCTTGACGGCCTCCTTCTATTTAGGAGCGCAGTGCAGCTCCGCAGCAGCAGCAGCGCAATCATCTAGGCAATGCCTGGGGACAGCACGCCAGGCAGTGGGCATGCGCTGAAAGAGAGGCCCTGCACACATGTGCCCTGCTCTGCCTCCCTTCACGCAGAGACGAGACGGACATTTTAGCTATCGATCCCTCCTTACCCACCCCCCATCACACCCACCCACACACACAGGGCCTACACACGCGTCAGTCAAGCAAGGCCGTCGCGTGAAGTGAAGGGGAAGAGAAAGACAACCGACAAGCCAAGCCAACTGCCCCCCCCCCCCGCGTTGGGGTAGCTAGCAGGAGCAGCAGCTGGGGGACAGAGCAGAGCAGCGCCAGCATGGCCACAACCGCCACGTCTTCCCGCGGAGCGCACGTACGTGGTGGGAAGAGAGAGAGGGAGGAATGGGAGGGAAGTGTATGAACAAGATATTCTCTATTCTTTGTGCGTCTGCTGCGCTGAGGCGGCGCAACGCGAGCTATTGTCCGATCCGACAGGAGGGAGAGGGAGGGAGGAAAGCGAAAGGGAGGGGATAAGAAAGGCTGAAGCAAGCATGTGTTTGTGCGTTGTGTAAAGGGATGGGAGGACGATTGATTTGCATAGACGGCAATACTTTGCTTCACGCAACCGTCCTGTTTCCTGTGAAATCAAGGGAGGGTGGGGGGAGAGGTCGAGCTGGAGGAGGGAAGAACTGGTACGATAGACGTTTCTCACCCACCCTCTCATGTCATCCTTTCCTTCCCTTGGTCTTCTTCACATCCCACCACAAATAGGACGCGTCCTCGGCTCTTGCGGCCTTGTCCAGCGCCGCCGCCATTCACAAGCATCATCACAGCAAGGTAGGGAGGGAGGGAGGGAGGGAAGGAAGGAGGGAGGGAGGGAGGGAGGAAGGGAGGGAGGTGGAGGGAGGGAGGGAGGGAGAGAGGGAGAGAAGGATGAGGAGGTCCAAGGGAAGATTTTCAAGCTCCATTTCGTTCCTCATGTGTGTGTGTGTCTGTCTCGTTTGTGATTGCGGAGATAATTGTCCTATTGGGCCTCGAAACCTCGCACCCTCCTCTCTTCTCACTTCTCGTTCCTTCCTCTCCCCCATCTTTATTTATTCATTGACAGCGGTCGTCCGCCTCCGACGACGACGACACCCCGTCTTCTTCCTCTTCCTCCTCCTCGTCCTCCTCCTCGTCCTCCTCCTCCTCGTCCCTTAGCAACGAAAGCGGCCCTCCTCCTTCCTCCTCCTCCTCCGCGGGCAAGGGCTTGTTCGAGTCACTTTTGCGGCAGACGCAACAAGACCAGCTCC
>AFGL01019213.1:0-11547 GCA_001614225.1 Nannochloropsis limnetica | reverse complement strand
TTGTCACTCAAACTTGATCAGAGGTGTATAAACAACACATATATAGAGTTGGTGATACGGTATAATGCGTGAAAGTGCCATTTTTGGTATTTTTGGGCCAAAGGGGACGTGGGTACCTGTCCAGACCCCTGTTAGGAGGGATTTCCGGGCGGGGGGGGATGACGTCGGCGAAGGCCTTACAGACGGCCCCTTGATTGCTACCATACCCCCCGCCAAGAGCAGCTGCTGCTAGCCATCCCATCTCCTGCCCACTGCACCCGGATTCATGTCTTGCCCTCTGGCCATGCCTGTGTGAGGTGTGGGAAGGGCGGGGGGAGAATGAGGTGGGAGGCAAGCAACGATGCGGCCATCAAGGTTTGGTCTCTCTCTTCTTGCTTCGCAGAATTCAGAAGAAGCCACAACGGCTGCTGCCCGTGCGTTGGCTGCGTTTGTGCCTGCGTCCAGCTACTCCGACATACCCAAGCGGCAGCCAATGGTCGAGCAAGAAAGGCGTCTACACCACCGCAAAGGCACCATGCGGTTTCCTACGTCCGAGATGCAGGTAAGCGCATTCCATACACGATTTGGGCGAACGAAGCAAGGAAGGGTGCATGATGCACTGTGGAGCATGAGCGTCAAAATCACAATCCCAATCCCGCACACCAGCGCACACCACACAGCGCAACACAAGCAACACAGCTAGGCGTCGCGTCAAGAAGCTACCTAGCTATCTTCTTCCATGGCGGCCGCGGGGGGCTTGGTGGTCACGGACGAGCAGAAGGAGGCCTTCCTGTCGCGGCTCGTCTTCTGCTATGCGGATGGTTCCAATGGGCGTCCACTCTGCTTCACAACGCCCACTGTGCTGTGTGCAGTCTTTTACGAGGCTTGTGGCCTTATATGGCCGGGAATTACAGCGGCATTGCCCTGCTTTGAGGCCGTGGCGCCGGACTTGCTTGGCGACAAGGCACAGCGCCTGCAGGGTTGGATGCATTGCACGCGGGGCAAGCAGAAAGATGCATATGTATATGTGAGCCTAGCCGTGGTATCCGAGCGCTGGTTTTTGGACGAACGAGAAGACTTTTCTTGGGAGGCTGCCAAGCTGCCGGAGGTGCGTACTCTCAGTCTTTATCAAACCCTTTTCCCAGCGGGTCCTGCATGCACAAAGAAGTGACGCGACGATGACTGATAATGATTCTGATACCTGACCTTCCTTTCCCTCCCTTCAGGATGTCGCTTGCCGCCTGAAGACCGCCCAAAAAAAACGCAACAACAAGACGCTTAGCAAGGAGGAGGTATGTTTGTTTTTCAACTTGGTTTGGTCAGTTGTGGTTGCGTAGGGTCGAGGGACAAAGAGGAAATGAAGTGATGCGTACTAGAAGAGTGATTGTTTGCAGCTGCAATTGATGCATCTACTATTCTGCATTTGATGTTCTTATGTCTCCCTCTGTTCTTCCCCCCAACACAGGCTCAGCTGCCTGCCTCTTCGTTTCCCACGTGTCCGTCCTCCGTCATCCCCTACTCGTCCTCCTCCTTCTTCTCCCCCTCGTCGTCCACCCCTTCTATCTCCTACGGGGGCGGAGGCCTCAGTGGGTCGGATGCGGCACGCGGATATGCCTGGTCTGGTGGGCAGTCGCCGTTTCTGTATTCTAACATTCCGAGTATGGTGCCTGAGACGTACCCTCCGCAGCAGCAGCAGCAGTTGTCGTTGCTTTCTCATCAAGGTGTGTCGTCAAACTTTGGCTCCTTCGTCCCACGCCAATTCTTTTCTCCGCAAGCGCTCGTGGGAGGGGCATTCTCCGCAGTTCAGATGGGCTTTCCCTTGCTTCCAGCAGCGTACATCTCTAGCTCCCTCCCCATGACGGGGCCACTGGCTGCTCCCCCCCCCTCCACCACGCCCACCCCGCAGATGCCCGCGGCCGGCGCCGCGACCATGGATGTCTGCCACGGCGGGACGCTACCCTCCCTTTTTGCCTTGCCCGCGGCCTCGGGCGCGGCTGCTGGTGCCGGCATGCCGTCCGCCGTCGATCCCACCCGGCGAGTGGAGGAGATGGAGGTTGATGAGGACCAGCTGCTGGAGCCGGCCAAGGCGCCTCCCCGGGCCGAAGCTCCTGCCACGGCCCCCAAGAAGTTAGCGTCAGCCATGGAGGTGGACGACGGGAGGGAGATGATGGATGAGTATGATCGTGATTCGGCGCGGACGGCCATGTTGAGTACGAAATCAGGTAGGTCTTCTCTTTTGTCACGCCTCAAGTATGCAAGCATGCATGCAGGAATAAGGTTTCCATTCCTCACGCGCTCATGTAATCTTCCTCCTTTCCCCTTCTTTCTCTCCCGGTACCACGCACAGGTCCGTTCAAAGGAGACGCGTATGCGGCCATTGGTAAGTGATCGGTGTTGCTCTGCATTTGTCGCTCATTATCTGCTCGCTTTGATTGTCCCTTGTTTGTTTGCTCCTGGCGTCTCGTACGTCCTGTTTCTCCCTCACATACGCTCGATGTACCCGTAACCACACACCATCTTGACAGAGATGGGGCACATGTTCGTCGCCAATATCGACTTCACTCGCCCGCCCCCTGTGGCGCCTCAGCAGCAGCACCACCATCATCACCACCACCACCATCAGCAGCAGCAACAGCAGCAGCAGCCTCCCGGCGAGGTACGACCGGCGGACGCCATAAATATCACGGCCACCTATCTGGGCACGGATTTGCTGAAGGTACGTCGGCAGGCCCTCCCTTTTCCTCGTCTTCATGCCTTGTCTTTCCTCCCCACGCCTGCTTGCTGCTAGTTCCTGCTTGCCGCTACTTCCCTCAGGATTGAATGAGACTCATCCATACCCCAAACATACCACCCTATCATACCACCCTATCGATTGCTCGAGCTGACGCATCTCCGTCCTCCATCCTTCCTTTTTTTTCATCTCACCACAGCCACGGCTTGAGGACCTCGACCGCGACGCCACCGTCCGTCTCAGGAACCGGCTGTCTATTGTGGTGATTTATAAGGCATCCGCCATAGTACCCCTCGCCCCGCAAGTGGTCCAGGAGGTCATCGCCCACCTCACTGACGCCGCCTTTGTCGAGCATCTCTTGATCACGCACGTCCTGACGCGTAAGGTCGTGTTTTTTGCTCACATCTTGAGGACAGTCCGGGTCAAGACGCCCCTCGCGGCCGGGCAGTTGGGATCCGTCCGTGCCGGCGTGGAGGAGCTGATGCGCAGTGCCTTGGCAATGTTTGAGGAGATGATGGTGGAGCCTACGGATGAGCGGACCCTCAAGGTTTTCAACCGCCTCCCGGACCGTGCGCTTGTCCTCGTGCCTCGGCCCTTGCAGGAGGCGGTGCGCAATCCGACAACCGATCCGGCCGGTGTGGGTGTGCAGGACGTGAATGCGGGCAAAGAGGGCTTGGCGCCTTTGTATGCCCCCAAGCCCCTTTTTGCGTCGGCTTATTGTGAAAAGCGGACGGATGGGGAGCTTCATCTGGAGTTTCAGAACCCTCGTAAGCTGGACGAGCAGGCGAAACAATCCTTCCGCCGGTCATTTTTCAGCTTGGTCCGGGATTTGCCGCAGCTCGCCAGGGAGTACCCTGGCTATGATTGGCCCTCTGTGAGAAAAGGGTTCACTTTGACCATCTCCTTCTACGATGCTGATGTAAAGGAAGGCGAGTCTGGGGGGATGTTCGCCTACGGGATCATGTTGGAAGCCGTGACTAAACGCCTCCTCCCTCGCAACGTCTTCTTCCTGGCCAACGTGGGTTGTGACGGTACGTGCTCTTTGCTTGCCATGTGTGTTTGCCTGCCTCTTGCGTGTCGATGTAGGTATAGGCCGTGTGCATTGATGTGAGGGGACCGTTAGGTAGGGAAGTGTCTGTGGCAGCGCTGCGGTTTTCCCATCCCGCTCTTCTCTCTCTTATTTTTGTTTCGATCAGCGCCTCCGCGTCTTATTGTCTTGGTTTGGTTTCATCCTTGTCGCTTGTCTTCACTTCACCCTCTGCCCCGGCAAATTCTGCTTTCTGATATCCCCTCCCTCCATCACATTTTTTGCAAACAGGCTACCTGCTCCCAGTTGAAGGGATGCAGATGAAGGCGGTGGGCGTCTACGAGCATCTGGTGGAGCGCAATGAGTGGCCCAACCTCGGGTACGGCCCGGGCCTGGCTAACGCGCATGCCTCGCTTTTGGTCTCTGACATTCAGGTGCGTCGTCTTCTCCCTTTTTCTTGTAGGCATAGGATAGAAGTATCTTTATTTTTGGTCTCCATCCCTTCTTTCAATTTTCGATTTGTTGATGGCCTGAGCTCCGAACTTCCCTCATTTGCGTTTTCAATCGGCATGCTTGTCCCTCGCGGAGGTGGTCCTAATAGGTTTGTAGCGTGGATGCTGCCCTATTTGATATCTTTCTCCCCGCTTTCCTCCATCATGTCCACGCCCGGCTCACGCACGCATCCTGCCGCACACCTCCCCACTAGATTGGGCCCGATGACTCCCTGCGCGACAACATGAGCTCCCCCCCTCGCAAGGTCGCCCTGACGGTACGTTGTGGAGGGAGAAAGAAAGGGATGGGAAGGAGGGAAGGAGGAAGAATTGGTGGTGTTACCATCTGTTTACCTCACGCTCTTCTATCCCTATCTTTCGTTCGGTGCACACAGGAGGACGGGGAGGAGAAGATGTTGGTGTACGGTTTCTCTACCACCTTTAGCGCCGCCTGCTTCCTCCTTTCTGCCGGGCAGCCCGTCTCGTTCGAAGGTAAGACCAAGGAGGGGAGGGAGGAAGGACGGAGGGAGGGAGGGGTTGACGTCGCACGCGGTGCACAGGGCATAGACCACGCGGAAGGAGGGTCTGTCACTTCCAATTTCATGCACAAACGAAATTGTTATCTTATCTGTTTCTTAATGTCTCTCTTCTCTATCACACCTTTCTCCCCTTCCTTTTTAGGACCGTTACGCAGCCCCACCGAGCAAGGCCAGACGCACCAGATTAATAGTTTTGTCTGGTCACGAGGAGAGCTTGTCAAGGTGGAAGGGTGGTTGAACCTTTTCGAGGTCGGCCGCAACTGTCTATCCGAGCTCCCTCTGAGTGAGCGTCGCTTCTTTACGGGCCCACATATTTCTGTGAGTTGGAGGGAGGGAGACTTGAGGGCGGGAAAGGGAAAAGGATGGAGCAAGTTGATGTGGGCAACTTTTTTCGATTTTCCTTTCGTGTCCTCCGTCTTTCATCCAGCCATTCCTTTCTCCAAAAACGTGCTGCGTGTTGCGATGGCGCGACACCTCCTCCTCCTTCTTATCTCTAACATCTACTTACACTCCTCCATTCTTTCCCTCCTGTCTTCCCTTTTTGTCCCAGAATGCGGCGATGGCGCCTTTGTTGCGAAACCTGGACCAGCTGGATTTGAACGACGTGCTGCGGGCGGCGGTACGTGCTCAAAGGGAAGGGAGAGTGCGGGGAAGGACGGATGAATGGAAGGGAGAGAAGCTGCGTATAGGGTTTGTGCACAAATAAACAATCCATGTCGAAATGAGTGATACTGACGCATACCTCTTCTCGCCCTTCCTCCTTCTTTTTCCCTTTTTGACAGGGCTATAAGTGGGATTTTCTGGAAAGGAAAAGGAAACTGAACCGGTACGAGCGCCTCTGGGGAGTGTACTATTTTCCGAATCTTCCTCCGGGGGTAAGTGAACGGGGTAGAGGGACGAGGGATGGCTGGGATTGACGAGACAGCGAGTTGCTGGCGCACGCATGTGAGTGCAATTGGTGATTAATAGCTTTATCCAGGCAGAACGGCCTCGGAATTTGTATGTGAAGATGATGTATTCCAAAGGAGGCCTTATATTTATGCTCTCGCCACCGCAATGGAAGCGCGTGTTTTTTCTCCCGTACTCATTCCCTCCTCTCTCTCCCATATCCCCCCTCGCTCTCTTTCCCTCCCTCCACCAGGTGGGCCTGGAAGATTTGGGCATGGTCATCACGGCGCACGAGATGCTGGCGTTGCTGGAGCTGCAGCCGACAATCTTGAACTACCGTTTTCCTTTTGGGAGACTCAGCAAGAGCACCGCGGGTCAAGGAGCGAAGGGCACCAGCCTTTCAATGTGGCGCTTCGATGCGGCTTCAGAGTTGCAGAAGTACCTTTCGGCCGACAATGGCGGGCGGGCGCGGACGGCCTTGAAGCAGGCGCTGGGGGGGTCGACGACGATGAGGGTGAGTGATTTGCGTGGGCCATGTGGGGAGATTAATGGGGGGGAGGGGAGGGGCGGAGGGACAGGTAGGCGTGTCCAGCTGGAAGGACGGGGGAAGGAACTGCATGCGCATTAACCATGTCCATTTACTTACTTGTCATCCGCACTACACATGCCCGCACTCATATGCGACACAGGCGACCGTCTGGGCACCCGGTGGCGTCCTCGAAGGTTTGAAATCGTACGTTCGGGCTCGAGACGGCGCACGTGTAAGTGTGAGGGGTTGGTGGGGTGGGGTGGGGGGGACTGAGAGGAGAGAGCTAGAGAGAGGTTTTGAGTGTCTGTGCGAACGCACTAAGACAGATTCGGGCCAGGAAGTGTTTTTTAGAGGAAGGCGGTGGGTGTTTGCGACGAGGGAGAAGTCACCGCACTCCCTTCTGGTGGCTGTTTGGTGTGTCTGACCTTCCGTTCTGTGTACCTGGTTTCGGCATCGTTCAAGCTCAACTAAGCGTCTCTCTACCCATCATTCTCACCCCTCCCCTCTTCTCGCAGCTGAACCTGATCCCCACCACCAACCTGGGCGTGCTAGTCGGATACTTGGTGCGGCGCGGCGAAGGGCGTCCAGAGATCGACTACGAGGGCGCGGAGGCTGCCTTGGCGAACGAGCCCCGCTTGCCTGACGTCCCAAAAGACAGGCAAGGCGTGTATCGAGGCGTCCACGGCGAATCATTCGGAAGGCGATGTACGTTGTTGTTTCTTCATTCCCTTGCATGTACTGTGCATTTTATTGCCCTCTCCACTGGCGTTTCCTTCTTTCCCGCCGTGATTTCTTCCACGCCTTCGCCTTTCTGCTCCCTTTATTTTGCAATCACGTGCAGACACAGGCCCTCCTTATCCTCGCATCCATTCCCCCACCCTCCCTTCCTTCCTCCCTTCAGATATCATCGTGGACGAGCTGGGTTCGGGGGCTACTGCTCGAGTGCTCAAGGTGAAGGACCAGCGCACAGACAAGCTTCTTGCGCTCAAGGTGGGTTGGGTGGTTTTCAGGGGGTGGAGGTCGCTCGTGTTTTAGGTGTCTGCTTTTTTCAAATGGACGAGTTTCGGGTCTATGACTTTGCCTGTATGTATTGGCTTCCCCTGCTTGCGGCATGCGTTTGTTTAAATCCGGTCGTTCCGATAATCCTCTTCTCACTCGCTCCACCCCTTTCATCGATTTCTGACAACAAATCACCAAATACACAGGTGAACAATGACGATTTTGGGCCCGAGGATATCCAGAGGGAGGTCGCTGTCCTTCGGGTACGTGCGCACATGTGTGGCTGGGCTGGGCTGGAGAAGCGTTTGCTTGATGTTGAGTGGCCTTGAAATTGGAGGCAGGACAGGAGTTCTGTATCCTCAGCCATCGTGCTATCTATCCTTCCCCTTCTGTGGCGCTTCGGGCCTTCGCTTGCAAGCAGCCGCCTTTGTTGCATTCGACTCTTTCTGTGTGTGAAGAGGGACGTGGAAGGACGGTTGGTGGTGGTGGTCGTCTGTCTTTGCGTCGCACCGTCGCCTGCACCCGACACGCGCAAGTCAATTATCACGTACTGCTTACTCACGCATGCCTTGCATTTACATTCACACACGCACCCATCCACCTCTCACCATTCACCCAGACCTTCAACACCGTCAAGACAACCCCGAAGGGAGGACCCCAGGATTTTAAGACGTGGGCCAAACGTTTGATCGAACTGGAGCATTTTAAGATTGTGGACGGTACGTTCCCCGTTGAAGGTGTGGGTTTGGTCGAAGAGGTGGGGGTGGTACATATATTCGTTTCCCTCCTTCTGTCTCAGACATGCGAGCGCACAACACGGCGGGAGTCTAGGTAATTGTTTTGTTGCCGCTTCTCCTTCCCTGCTCTTGCTCTGTGCAAGTCAGCGATTTTGTATCAAACTCTGCCTTTTAAACATCGTTTTTGTGCTCATGTCAATTTGTCTCACATGTTTCTCCTCTATGCACTCCTTTCCCTCCCAGGGCACCACTGCCTCGCTTTGGAGTTGGGGGCGACGTCCTTGGTCACGGTCGGGGAGTCTTTCGAGAATGGCGGCCACCTCCCTGACTGGCAGGTCTACGATATCCTCAAGGGTTTGCTCCAGGGCTTGCGATTCATGCACGAGTAAGTGCCAGAAAGGGAGGGAGGAGGGGGGGAGCGTAGAGGCGGCTGCGTGAGTGCCTTATGAGTATGTGCTGTACTTTGTCGTCCGAAGCAAAAATGAAAATGAAGAGTCGAGGTCCCGGGATTACTTTTCCTGTACTTCAGGCACGGAGCGACCGTGGCTGACTGTTCCAAACTGCCAATGATGAGGGATGAAAGAGACTATGAGTTTGCAGCCCCAAAACGGCTCTAAGACATTTGCATTTTCATTCACCAGTATATTCTTCCCGCCCCGCCCCTACTCCCTCCTTGCACAGCCATTGCCATCTGGCCCACCTCGACCTGAAGCCTGAACAAGTTGTGCTAGCTAATTATCACAAGGGTGGAGTGCCGCCGCCGGCCCTGGAGCTCCAGGTCAAAAGTACGTATATATCTTCTCGTACTCATTTCTCGTTTCTTTTTCCCATTCAATCGCTGCTCTCATCTCCCCCTGCCAAACCCCGTACCAACCAGTCAATGTTTGCTCAATCTATTATTCCGCCCCACCCCTTACTGCATGTACATCACAGTCGTGGACTTCGCGACGGCAAAGACGATGGACGCACACACGGGGGACGTCACGGAGGTCCCGCCCGGCTTTACGCCTCCGTTTGCGCCACCAGAGGTATGTGCAAGATGGATGGAGATGAATTACGGGAACTGAGCGAGGAAGGGAGGAAGAAAATGTGTGAGTGAAAGGTGCATGCTGACGTTGACAACATTTTCTGTCTTCCCTCTCTCCTCTCCTACAGTTTTTCGCGTTTGACTCTGACAACATCGCCGCCTACTCCCTCAAGTCGGACGTGTGGGCTGTGGGCGTTATCGGCTTCATCATGCGGTCTGGGCAGTCTTTTTTGTTGGACAACGAGGTGCGTAGGACGAAAGGCGGAGTGTGTGTTCTTGTTGCACGCGTACTTCGTGAGTTGCGGCGTGTGAAATTGCAGGAAAGGATTTTGTGATACCAATTCGCTGCATATGCTGATTCAACCAATGCACCCCCTCTGACACACCCGCATGCTGTAGGTCGACCCAGTGCTCAACGATGGGGAACACCACCTGCGCCCGGCAGTTGCCCTGTGCCGGGTGCAGCAGAAGATCCTGCCCACGGCAGGTGGATTTCCCCGCGCTTACTTTGATGCCCTCGGGATCGTGGACAGACACGCCCTCTTTCCGGGCGGCTTGCCGGCCCATGGACAGACGCTGCGCATCCCCGCTGCTTCCCTCCCCGCCTTGCCGGCCGACGAGAACTCGAACGTGGAGGTACGTACTGATGCTTTCTCTCGCGAGATAGAGATTCGTAAACGGAAGAGTGTGAGTCATTAGATCGGCGGTGCTCACTTCCTTCTCCTTCTCTGCCCACACGCATGCACACGTAGACGATCAGCGCTGAAAACAACCGCCTTGGCATCGCCCTCGGCCGGCTCTTGAATGTCGACAAGGCGGCTCGGGTGACGGCTGCAGAGGCGCTGCGGCTTCCCTTCTTCAGAGAGCGCCCGCATGCGCCTCTTCCTCCTCCTCAGCAGCAGCAGCAGCAGCATCATTAAACGCCTTGCGTGAAGGAGAAGGAGGAATGTGGTGCTGGGCCAAGGGTTGGGGGTAAGAAGTGAAGAGGTAAAACTCATCACTTGGGGTCGGGGTGTTTTGATTGTATCACTTTCAAGGAGACAAGAAGCAAATGTGTGCGGTCGCGGAGAGAGATGCGGGGTTGGGGAGATTGCGTGAGATGGTAGGAGCACGGATGGGAAAAGTTGCGAGAAAACAGAAGAAAGTAAAGAGCGGAAGTAATCAAGCAAGGAGTGTATAAATATTTTAAGACATACAAATGGGAGAGAACATGTTTATGGCGATCAAAATAGCTCTGAGGGGCGATTTGATAGGAGCAACGAGTAGTAGTCAAGTAAAGACAGTGAGATGAGAAGACAAGCAAAGTCTCGGAGGTCCGCTCCGGGAGAGGTTAGTACGGGACGTGCAGATCAAGATGAGCAGGGCTATATTTTATGTCTTGTGTTAGTGATTTGGGAGGGGAAAGCGTGCGACAGAACGTGAGTTTTTACTTAAGGGCCGCTCGCAGCAGGAGGTGTGGTGGTGGGAGCAAGGAGGAGGGCCAATTTAAAAGGCAGGAAAAGGAAGTTGATCATGAAACATACTAAGGGGGGACAGTGTCTATGTCCGAGGTGAAGATATTGGTGGAAAGCGTGCGTAGAGCGATGTAAAGAGCAGTGGAAGGGACAACGTGTGTGTGTGTGAGAAGAAAAAGGTGTTAAGAAAGGAATGGCGAGTGACGCCGGATATGGGATGGGTGTTCTGGTACCATTCCTCCCCAGCACCGACAGCGGCAACAGCAGCAGCGGCAGCAGTAGTAGTAGCAGCCAAGTTGATGGACTGGCTGCTTTGGAGAAGACTGGTTGATTTATTAGACTCACGCCCGCGGAAGATGTAAGTAGAAGCAAGTATTTCTATGTATGTGCTGGTGACCCTAAAGCAGCAATGGTGAGAACATTTGATCTGAGCGGCCTCGTGCCAGCACGTGTGTATTGTCAGATGATGGGAGAGGGGTGCAAGCAGCGGGAAAGGAAACGACATATATAAGACATTTTGCGAGAGTATGAGTGTTTGAGGAAGAAGTCTGGCGGAGCAGTGGGTATGAGAGAAACAAAGACGCACAAGGAAACAAAAACGAAGACACGCAGAGAGAGAGCAGCAAAAACATAAGAATCAGTGGTGCAGACGGGAAGAGGGAGAGAGTGACAGAGATCAAGCATCTTTTGTCTGCTCCAAGAATGCCTTAGTAAGAGGTGAGGAGCCTCCAGAGATAAGCAAGGTTCGGCGGCGTCTTTGGTGTTGATGATTATAAAAGGAACGCTTGGCCCGAAGATCTTGAGAACACCTGGTAGCACGAATCGATGTGTTGTAAAACAAAGGGAAAAGAAAAACGTATGAGAGTTATACATAGCCTTCCGTGGGGTGATAAGTTTCCTTTTCTTTTGTGGCGTTTTCCTCTCTCTCACTGACACGCGAGAGAGCAGAAACGTAATATATAATACCTACATATACAAAAACACTCACACGCATACGCACACACCCCTCCCCCTCTTTCCCCCCTTCCTTCCCCTCTCCTTCCTCACACCAACTCCCCTCCTTCATCCCCACCCACCACCTGCGCCGTCGACGACATAATCGCCGGCCTCTCCAATCCAAACCCTCCCCCCCCTCCTCCTCCTCCC
>AFGL01019006.1:0-12107 GCA_001614225.1 Nannochloropsis limnetica | reverse complement strand
CCCCCCTCCCTCCCCCCCTCCCTCCTCCTCGACCTCCTCGATGGACAAGGCCTTGGAGCGAATGCGGTTGAAGGTTGCTTCCATGTTGGATAAATTGGAGGTGGACATCGAGAAGGTGGAGAGCACGATCGGGGACAAGCTGCACATGCTCGATAAGGACAAGGACGGGGTATTGACGACTGCGGAGCTTTCTGAAGTGATTTCGCATGTCTTGAAGCGACATACCTCCGAGGAGGAAGCGCAGAAGATTGCCAACACGATGGATAAGGACGCGGATGGGATTTTGACGGTGCAGGAACTGATGGAATGGATCGAGCATCGGGAGGAGCTCTTGGAGGAGTTGGGGGATGATGATGATAACAGCAACAACAGTAGCAGCAGCAGCCCTTCTTCCTCCGCCAAGAAGTCTCCTCCTTTGGGTGCGCCTCCGGCGGTTCCGCTGTTGCCGCCGGCGGCCCCGGCGACGGGTGGGGGAGGGGGAGGGGAGACGAAGTAAGGATAAGGAGAGAGAGAGAAGAATGCATGTGTGTGATGATGATGAGAGATAGAAAAAGAAGGGGAGGGGGAGGTGACGATAAGTGAAAGGGTGGTTGAGTGGAAAAGCGACGCTCGTTTGCATCTTTTTCTTGCAAGGGTGGATTTTGCGGTGATTGTGTCGGTGGTGCAGGGAGGGAGGGAGGGAGAGGTAGAGGGGCCACACATATATATACCACACGCGACACGCTTTTTTGCTGTCTGTGGGTGCGATGTTTGTTTTACGTTTTCTCCTTCTGGGGTATAGTAGTAACAGTACCAATAGTAGGGAAGTAGGAACGAGAATGAGAAGGAAGAGGAGAGAGCGACAGGAAATGCATGCGATAAGAAGAAAGAAAACAAAAGTGACCGAACGACGTATAACTTCCCAACGCGAACTGTTCACATGTTGCAAAGCCTCTTAATCATTCAACTATGTCTGTTTTACTTCTTTTGGCAAGGATTTGCTCTTCCTAATCTTTTAGTCTTTTCCTCTCCCCCTCCCTCCCTCTTGTCCTCTCTCCACTCCCTGCGACCTTCTACACAGTCGCGGCCGCCTCACCTGCTGCCGCCGCATCAGGTCCACCCGGTGTGCCCGCCACATTCTTGCCCTTCACCACCCCCAAGACAAAACTCTCGCTTACCTCGTACGGTTGCACGTTTGACGGGAAATTCACGCGCTCCAACCCAATCTTCTGATTGTTCCTTACCCCCGTCAAGTCCACCAACAACATCTCCGGCAACGTCTCGCCCTCGCACGACACCCGAATAAATCGATTAATACTCAGCAACATCCCCCCCCGTTTCAAGGGCAAGCACAACTCTTCATTCACAAAGCACACGGGCACTTCCACGGGGTACCCCGGGCGATACCGCAAAAAGTTCACAGCAATCGGCAAGGCCGTCCCTGGATCCCGGTCCAAGTCTCGAATGAGCACCCGTTGCTTGTACTCCCCCAACTGCAAAACAAACACGGTGCTGGCAATGGAATCTCCCAACCGCCGCATCTGCTTCTCGATCTCCCGACGCTCCACCGTGATGAGGTAGCGATCCTTGTCGCCGTCCGCCCCGGGTCCGTATAGGACGCCGGGCAGTTTGCCTTGTTCCCGTGCCCGGTGGCTGTAGCGGGAGCCCGTCTCCTCGGGCGTGCGGGCTGTGGCCTGAATGGTCTGAATCTCCATGGGTGCACTCCCGACCACCGCGTCCGACTTGCCATAGTCCCGCACCAACGCTGCCCAGTCGTGCGGAGAGACGTACTTCTTGGTGGCAGTGCCCTCGTTGCCGCTGCTGCTGGCGAGGCCTCGCGTGGAGAGGAGAGGGGTTGTGCTTGGTGGTGGTGCCGACGCCTGTGATTGCTGCTGGGACGGCCGCCGGGCGACAGTGGCAACGCTGATAGCGCGTCTGTTGCTGGCCGTGGTGGTGGACGACGGGGTGCTGGCCAAAGAGGCACCTAGACGTCGCACCAAACTGCTGCCCGCGCGACTCATGATGATGATGATGATGCTCGCGGCGATTGAGTGTCTGCGTTGGATGTGTGTGTTGGAAGAAGGGGCAAGTGAGCCAAAGTTTCCAAGTAGGGGTTTCAAACGAGCTCCTTGTGTATACGGGTTGTGGTGAGCGCTGTGGCTGTGGGTCACACGGAGGTGCCTGAGGCAAGAAGATAGAGACATGATGCGTTGCCCTCGTTTTCCAACCGCTCGGCCGCTCAGCCGTTTGGCCCTATTTTGTGTACAACCAAAAGGCAAGTCCGTCTGAAAGTGTACAAGAGCCGTACTAAGGGCTCTCAGTGCCTGCCTTTGGCCTGCTTGAGCGGATGATGGTCAAGCAAAGGGCTCCCAACGATGCTTGGATCAAAACCTCCCCACCCCCACTTTCGAGGCCTCGATCGATCGCACCTGTCTTTCAGGCACGTTCCTGCGGTGCAGCATCATCACACAGAGTTTTGTGGTGCCGCATACTGAGGCACCCGTCTAGATGCTGTAGGCCCCACCTTCCGAGTCTCAAGACAACAGTGACACTCACCTTATTCATCGCTCCACATTGCACAGGTCCATCGCAAGGCCCCCGACACGTAAACAGCAAGCACGGTCCTCTCCTCCTCCCCCCTTTGACACCACCAAACCTGACACCTTCTCCGATAACTCCTCGGCCACTCTACTCATCATAAATGGCAGCCACGGCCATGGCCCGGCGACGCCAAAAGGCCACCATCGACGACATCCCAGTGCAGCCCCCACCTGCGCCTGTGCCTCCATTCCTGTCCATCCCCGACCTTGCCCACAGCAACATTGCATCTTTTCTTCCTGATGGCGACAAGCGAAAGCAAAGCCGCCTGCTTGTCTCGGAATGTTCGCGTGCATTGCTCCGGTTCTATGGGGGAACTCTGACAAAGATGTTTATCAATCATCACGAGGGGAGTAGCACCGATGGACTGGTTAAGTTGCTGCGCAGGAATCAGAAGCTTGTGAAGCTGTATGTGAAAGAGCAAGATTCACTTCCTGCAGTATGCCAAGCCATACGTCAGGGGTGCTGCCGGATATTGGAGAGGATCGGTCTACTCGATGAGAGTTCATTAACGCAAGAACGATTCAGTCTCCTGGCTGGGGCGCTCCAAGTGGATGGGGCATTGCCCGCACTGAGAAAATTGGAAATCGATCACATATTCCACCCTGGCGGGCTATCACAGCTGATGACAATACTGGGGAGCAGTGCCGCTCCTTTACTTGACTCTTTCTATTTCAATGAAACTGGGTTCACTGAGGGCGACTGGAGTTCCATCGTAGATATGGTAGAGGCCCGCACGCGGATTCCTGGCTGTAAGGGGCTAGAAGTCATTGATGGGACATATAGTAATTGGTTCAGTGGCGTTTCTCTGGAGATGCGGATTCGGTTGTTGCGCGCTTTGCTGCCAACCGTGAAGGAGCTACCATCATTTCGTTGGCAAGACGACTTCGAGGCTTGCTTCAAGGAGACGAATTCACCGTGTGAAGTACTTGATGTAGATGGAGATGTGAATGTCTCTTCTTTGAGTATGTTTCAAGCAGCACCGGCGCTCAAGAAGATCGTGATTGGATGTGGTACCGGAGGACCCGCCGCTAAAGCAGCCTTGCGAATTATAATTGAGGCTTTCCACCACGGTGCCCTACAGCAATTGGTGAGGTGACTTTAAGAAATTTCACCTTGGACGGGGATGATATTAAGGAATTTCTGGGCACTTTGGAAACGTCTGAGTGTGCGAAGCGCTTGGTGCATTTCGGTTTCCAGCGTTGCAAGGTTGGCGTAGAGGGGGTGGATATTCTGGCAGCGCATCTTGGCCGGGATGCTTTCCCAGCTTTGGAAATACTTAAAATATCTGGAACTGCCCTCAATGACGTGGGAGTCATGGCCTTGGCTGAGGGTTTGCTGAGAGCAAGACAGACGATGTTGACGAATCTTGTCCTGGAGAATGTAGGGATGGCCGACGAAGGCATGGCCGCGGTGGATTCCCTGGTATCTCAAGGTCCCATGAAGAAGCTGGAAGTGTTGAACATCTCGAAAAACAAGAGGACGACGCACGAAGGCTTCCGTTGTTTGGCACGTGCGATTGATAAGCATGGCCTGCCCATGCTCGAAACTTTCCGAATGCAGAAATTTGGGAATAGGCCACTCGATACGATGTGCGCCATAACACACGCGCTCATCAAAGGTTGCCCACGACTTGAGGAGATCGATTTTACGGACACAGGCACGTCGAACCCTGGGCGTGGCGGGGCTCGACACTCAACCGGGCGTGGCAGGGCTCGACTCTCTCCTGGCGCGATCAAGGGCATGCTGGAGGCGGCGGGGCGGGTAGAGGAGATTAAGGTGATATATGACAGGGAGGATGATAGTTCTCATGACGTTGAAACGGATGAAGATATTTAGAGGTAGATACGAGACGGGTAGGGGGGGATACGAGGGGGGTAGAGGGTGATCAGACGATTAAGAGCTATACTCGGTTGGTGGCTCGACTATGTATTCAGGTATTTGCGATGTTGTATTGGCGACGAGAGGGCAAGGCTTTGAGACTAAAGCGTGAAATAATAAACAAAAGAGAAATAAAAGACCATAAAAAAAAACCCATATATATTATATTCTATCATATACATTTATTTAAGGTTTACGTTCGGGTCCCTTGATTTGTATGCACAACAATCCCTTCACATAATGCCTTTCCTTCCTACCTCCTTCCGTTCGTAGCAACAGTCACCACTGCCGGCGGCTCCTGGTGGTGGTCCGCGTAACGCAAATAAGGTGATGAGGGAGGCAACGCATCTAGATCCTCCTCCTCCTCCACCTCCTCTTCGGTAACAACCCCATCATCGTCCAAGGCCATATCCAAGACCCTCAAGACTGGCGGCCGACATGCTTCCGCGCCAGCACCCTCCGCCACTGCGTCACTGTAGTGCTGTAATGGCGGCGCTCCGTCTTCCATGTCAAGCTCCAGGTCCAACAGATTGTCTACTCGGAACATCGTGTCCTTGTCCTGGTTCCGGCGGGTTCGAGCGTACTGCGTTTCGGGTCGCCGCGACGTGGGCGACGCGACCCGCCGCTTCAAGTCTACCCGTCTCAAATTATTGCCGGCGAGCCTCAAAAACGGTACAGTCCACGCGTCCCGTTCTTCGCTCCACGTCGCGCGCTGTTCTATCGCCGTCGCAACCTCGGGCGGGACGAAGTGCTGCACCACCAGCTCCTTGAGCTTCAGCTGCCGCGTCAATTGACGAACAGTTTCGAGCAAGTCCTCGCGCTCCCGCTGAAACTCTGCTTGCAGGTCCTGGTTGTCGCGCATGGCCGCACGATACTTGGAGACGAGCTTCTGGAGCTTGCGGGTCTTAGCATCGACCTCTTCTTGCAAGCTGGAGTATTGTTCCTCCAAGACCAGGTGCGTCTCCTCTTTGATGGCCAGCTCCTGGGCCAGCCGCCGCTGTTGCTGCTGCTGCGCGTCCACTTCACCCTTGGCTTGTCGCATAAGTTTGTCGTGGTTGGCCCTGTCCACAGATTCCCCACCTTGAATCAATTTGGCTTCCATGGCGCGCAACTTGCTCTCGAGCGCGCGCCGATCCTCCGCCTCCTTGAGAAGCCGCTGCTGCAGAGCCTCTTTTTCCTCCGAGGACTTGCTTTGCAGGGCGTCCATGTCTCGCTTAGCCTGGGACTTAAGCTCCTCTTTTTCCTTCTCCGCCTTGACAGCTACTTCTCGCCATTGCTTCTCACCCCCGCTACTGCGACGTCGGTTGTGTTGCTTGTGATCGGCGGTATCGTCATTGTCGTCCTTTGCTTGCGCCGTGCCATCCAGCACCACGCCCACCGCGAGGCTGCCGGAACCGCCGAGCCCCGAGGAGAGCTTGTCTTGGGCAGCAAGCTGAGCCTTGAGACGCATAATTTCTTCTTGGAACTCTCGGAGCATGGCATCTTTGGGGTCCTCGTTCACGTGCGGTTTATTCTTGATGTTCTTGGCGCGGTTGGCGTACCGCAGCGTGGAGAGGGTTTCGTCGTAGTTGTAGTCCGCAGGCCCACAATTAGCGCACATGACTGTTTTGGTGTTCCCGCCCAGCGATGATTGCAGGAGCCGCGTGAGCTTAGAGTCACGGTACGGGACGTGCTGCGCCCGGCCGTCCACAAGAGCCGAGATGACGTTGCCCAGTGCCGACAAGGAAAGGTTGATCTTGGTCGCTTCCTTAAAGCGCTCCCCCGTGGTGCCCGTCTTGCTCTGGCGCTCGCTTCCCGCCAAGTCGACCAGATTTAGCTTGCCCACTCGAATGGTTTGCTGCTGCGGTTGGTCTCGTTGGTGTTTGGACGATGCCCCAGCGCCCAAACCATTCCCACTGCTGTCACAGCACTCGACAATGATCGTAAAGACCGAGTGCGAGCGAGACGAGGTCTGGTTCATGAGCGTGGCTCCGGTGGAGCGATTGCGCTTCCCAGCCTGCATTACCTTGTCAATTTCCTCGGCATTCTTCACCACGAAGGTGGTAAGATCCTTTACGTACACCCCCCGGTCTGGGTGCTCCTTCAGCTCCAGCTTGTTCCGGGGGTCCTTGGAGAGCAAGTCCCGGATTTCTTCGTTGTAAATTTCTAGGTACGATGCTCGGACAAGAAATTGCTGGTTCTCCGAAACGGCGACACGCTCAAAGATGTGCTGGAAGGAGTTAGGGATGATGCCGCGCTCCGCCGATGATGCCGCGCCTTCCATGGTGTGGGTCTTGCCAGTGCTAGTGCGGGAATAGAGCAATGATAAGAGGGAAGGAGGAAAGGAGATCAGTACGAGAGTACAAGAGCATACAGTGTGTTGGAAAGGAAACGGTAACCATCTACTCGTTCACATACCCGGTCTGCCCATAGGCAAAAATTGTGCCATTAAAGCCGTTCAGCACCGACTCGACGACGGGGGCCGCGCACGTGTCGTACACCTGCCGCTGCGTGCTGGTCTCGCCAAAAACGGCATCGAAGCTGAAGGACTTGGGCACGTTGCCAGAAGTGCTTCCTGGCAACAACTCGGCGGGATCCTGGACCACAATCTCGCCCGTGCTTTCGTCGGCCTGCGTCACGCTGTGTGTGTGTGTGTGTATGAGGATGGGGTTGGGCGATGAGAAAGAGAAGGAGGAGGCCGGCAAAATAGACAGTGAAACAAAAAATAACCACTGCTGGGAGAAGAGGACACACCCTCGATTATCGCATTCGGAAAACGCCCTCTTCTTCTCTATCCATTTGTTGGGGACCGCTTCCCCCAACTTACATGGTGCGCCCGTCCTGTTTCTCCTTTTCGCTCAAGGGGCGCACGCGGATGACCACGCGCACGCTTTCCTCGCCCGGGGAAGACGGAGTTGATAGTTTAGGCATGGACAACGAGAAAGGCGACGACAACGAAGCCATGGCGGAGAAAATTTGCGGAGTGAAGTGTGGCGTCTTGCAAGGCAAAAATTGCTCCCGCTCCTGTGCAAAATAGATGGAAGAGTTTGGAAAAGCGCGTATAAGTCTTCTTGAAATTTGGGGAAAAGGGACCATATTCGCCCCGGCATAATAATTTAGATTACTCAAAGCTTGTGTCGGGGCTTTTGACTGCCCCTTTTGGTGCGGGGTGCCAACACTTTTTGGGCCGTGGAACAAAGAATGAATGCGACCATGGGCCGGGGCTGCAGAGATGGAAAAGGAACCCTCGCTTGTCATATGGAGCTGTGTGTGCTGCTTGTGTGTGCCCTTCCCTGTCCACCCTCTCCCAATTCCTGCGTCCGGCACCCTCACCTCCACACTTTCTCCTTCGATATATCACTCCATCCACAGGCGTTGCCGGGGCAGGAGCATGGCGGTGTCGTCGTCGAAAGGCGGCGGAGGAGGCTCGCCGGCCAATTCTTCTTCGTCCATCTACCCGGCCTCCTTCATCAAGCGAAACCTGGTCCCGGGCGCCGACAGCTACCGACAAACCCTCGCCGCCTTGCGAGACATGGACAAGGTGCGTTGCGCGAGAGGACTGGATGGGCATGGGGGGAGAGTGAGTTTGTTCTTGAGCAGAGAAAGAGGGGTGCATACGGGGCGGAGGGAAAGGAGGGGAAGGCAGGCGTGATGGGCCAAACAACAGAAAGGAGACTCCTCAGAAGCCTGCACGGGCCCTAGAGCGTGGCGCCGCCCCAGTCTAATACTTGGCAGCGATGGAGCGCTTGCCTACTCAGGCCCGCATGGGTTTCTCCTTCCTTGCGAGTGTGTCAGCCAGGCAGGCAACTACTCTCATCGCGTCACGACCACTCCCATTCCTCTCCCACCACATAACCATTCGCTCTGCCCTCTTTCTCCCCCATATAATCCAGGACGCCGTGGCACAACGAGCCGAGTACTGGCGCATGGAAGACGCGCTGGTGGAGAAAGCGGCCAAGCTTCTGACGAGCAAGGTAAGAGGAAACAAAAAGAGGGGCGTGGGAGAAAGGGGGAGAAGGGAAGGAGGGAGGGCAGTTGTTGTAATATGAACGAGGGCATTTAGTTAACATCGACTTCCCCTCTCCCTTATGCAGGACGCGAGCCCCGAAGACATACAAGCCTTCCTTTCCTCCTCCGACTTCACCGAGCTCAGCACCACCCAACAACAAATCAACGACGTCCGCACCCAAACTTTGCGCCTGGCCACTGCTGCCTATGACAAAGTAGACGACAGCATTCAGGCCTTAGATTGGGATATTGGCATGCTCGAGCCGCAGATGGCAGCATCGGCTGCAGAAGACAATACCTTGGACCCGCAGATTTTGGCCATCAAGAGGAAGGAGCAACGGAAGGTGAGGAGGGAAGGAGGGAGGGAGGGAGGATGATTGGGAATATTTTTCTCTACAGCAGATCACTCACATCCTCCGTCCCTCTCCCCATCACACACAGGCCCAACGCCAAGAAAAGCAACGCGCCAAGGAAATGGCCTCGAAGAAGAAGAAGAAGCTGGGGAAAGGCGGGAAAGACACGTCTAACGACCTCGGTCTCGTCCCTTCTGTCGGGCAAGGACAAGGCACCCCAGGCGCCGAAGAAGAAGTGGACCCCAACGAGCCCCTGTACTGCATATGCCAACGTGTATCCTACGGGCAAATGGTGGGCTGTGATAACGAGGATTGTAATAATGAATGGTTTCATTTAGAGTGTGTGGGGCTGTTGGTCAATCCGGTGGGGACTTGGTTGTGTCCGGACTGCTGCGCGGAGAGAGGGCTGATCTATCAAGGGGCAGCCCCGGCCATGCCCCCGCCGCCGGCTACCGTGACTCCGGCGGCTGACGTGGCTCCGATGGAGGAGGAGGAGGAGGAGGAGCAGCAGGAGCAGGAGGAGCAGCTGGTGGAGGGGAGTGCCGAGGAGACTGCTGCGATGGTGGTGGTGGAAGAAGAAGGAAAGGCGGAGGAAGAGGGAGGGGGGATGGAGGAAGAAGAAGGAGGAGAGGAAGGAGCAGCACCTGCGGCACCAGCGGAAGCAGAAGAAGCAGTAGCAGTGGCAGCTGCAGAAGAAGGAGCGAAGGAAGAGGAATTGGACGCGTCGACGGCAGCGGCGGTGGAGGGAGAGGCTGAGAGGTAGGAGGTTAAATTGGGAAGAGGAAGGGCTCCTGGACAAAAAGACTGCAGCGCGTAGGACGAACTAAACCAAACCCGGCCGCGGGCAACATGATAAATGTAAGATAGATAAACAAGTGCGACGCACAAGATCAAACGAAAAGAAAGGAAAGAAGCAAGACCGCATGGGCCACAACCGCCGCTTTGAAATGCGTGACAAGGCTTCTCTGCCCAAGCCACATCGTGCCCCCTTGCTCTCCCCTCAACCTATTGCAATGCGCAGTGCTGGGCACAAAAACACCTGCCACAGGCAATGCACACCCTCTGTCTACTCCTTACCCTCCTGCCTTGCTCCTATATAGCCTAGTTCGACGGACAATGCCGCTCCGAAATGCGTCGTCATCAACGCACCTTCGTCACGCTTGACCTGCACATGCTTGACGTCGCCTTGCCTCTCCTCCGCGCGTGCTCTTTTTTGTATGACCAAGCTCTCACCCGAACCCCATCCCAACCACCACAGCACAACACCATGGCCAAGAAGAAGAAGGACGCGGGCAGCACGGCCGCCGGCGACGCCGCGACAGCCACAAGCAACGGCGCCAACGTCTCAGCCTCCTCCTCCTCCTCCTCCGACTCCTCCAAAGGCACTCTCCCCGCACGTGTCCAGGCCCTACAAACAAAGGCCACCACCTTGCCCCAACCCTTGAGCAACGTCGCAAAACGTGCCTTGTATCACGAGGCCGAAATGCTCTGGCAATCAATCAAGGACGAGCTGCCCGCCGAGCACCCCGACCATGCCTCCCTCCTCGCAGCAATCGACCAATTTGAGACCGATCTCCTCCGCATCAGCCCCGCCCAGCTCGCCACCACCCCCTTCCAACGCATCCTACAACGCCTCGACATGCTCTTGCGAATCGTCACTTGCTCCCTCTACCTCTGCCTTTTAGGGGTCATCACATTCCTGCCCATGATCACCCTCGTCCCCATCCTCGACCGCCTCCTCAAGCTCCTCGGCTGGCCCCGTCGTTTCCTCATCTACGAACTCGCCAAAAAGGCATCCGCGCGCGGGTTCCTCTACCTGGCCGGTGTCTTCTACACGGAAGAAGGGAAGCAACCCTATGGGTATGAGACCCCACTAGTCCTCCTCTTTCAACATGGCTCGAACCTCGATGGCTTTTTGATTCTGGACTCTTTCCCACAATTCTTCAAGTCGATCGGAAAAGACGATATCTTCCTCATGCCTTACGTGGGGTGGATGGCATACGTCTACGGCATCCTACCTATCGATCGCAAGCATCGTCATGAAGCAATCAAGCAACTAGGACGAGCCACTCGCGTCTGTGCTTCAGGTGTGGCCGTCGCTCTCTCCCCCGAGGGCACCAGAAGTAAAACCGGTCAATTAATGCGGTTTAAAAAAGGACCTTTCTACGTCCAAGCAGAGACATCCGCCCTAGTCACTCCTCTTGTTATTCTGGGAAATTACGAGTTGTGGCCTCCCAACTATTTGTTTACCTGTCCAGGGCAGGTGGTGATGAGGTACCTCCCCCCCATCGACCCTTCCTCCCTCCCTCCCGCGATTGGTCATAACAAAGACGAGTTGAGTCGGTATGTGCGCAAACAGATGTTTGAGGCCATTGATGAAATTATGTCGGGCTCGGAGGGGGGAGGGAAGGAGGGAGGGAAGAAGAGGAAGTATGCGCCAGGGGGGGAATTGACTTGGTGGTTGCGAGGGGTGAACTGGGCGTGTATGTGCTTGTTTTGGTTGATAGTGGAGGCGGCGTGGGTGGTGGTGACGGGGGTGAGTGATGCGTATGGGTTTAGTAGAGGGGCGTTGGCGGGGGGGTTTGTGGCGTACACGGTGAGTGTAACCGCTGGACTGTACATACTCTATTGTAAAGCGCCAGCGAATTGAAAATGGAGGGAGGGAAGGAGGGAGGGTTGAAGGGTTGATTTGTGTGTGTGTGTGGTATTTTGGGGAAAGGAGAGGGATTTGGAGGAGGAAAAGACTCGCTTGCCCTTTTTAGAAGGAAGATGAAAGAGAGGGATTGAAGAGGACCAACAAAGAACGAGAATTGACACCTTTATTGATTGAGTTGACTACTATTTTTGTGCGTGTTTTTTTGGGGGGGGGGGGGGAAGGAGACGAATTTGTAGGAGGAAAAGACTCGCCCTTGTAGGATGAGTGGGGAGGAAGGAACTGACAAGGGCCATCATGAAAGAACGAGAATTGACACATGTATTGATTGGATTGGTTACAAAATCTGCGAAGACATAGAATAGATAAAGGCGCTGGCATGCATGCACACCGTACACTCAGGTTTGCTTTTCAGTGCTTGTTCTTTATGGTGTTCATGTCGTTCGCTGCCGCTGTTGCCGCTGCTGCTGTTGTCGCTGCTGCACTTACTGCTGCTGCTGCAACTGCAGCCTTTTCCCTTCTTCTTCTCTCTTCTTACTCATGTCATAAGTCTTTGTCTTTCCAAATGTCTGTTTTGATCACACTTTTCCCGTTGCTTAACATCCTTGCTTCCCATTCTTCCTCCTCCTCCTAACCCTCTCCCTTCCTCACCACAT
>AFGL01018823.1:0-12426 GCA_001614225.1 Nannochloropsis limnetica | reverse complement strand
GGGAGGAACGGAAGGAGTAGTGACTGCTAGTGTTGTGTTGGGCAAGGCCGCGCATTTGCTGGACCGGGCTGATAGCTTTTTTGGCCGGGTGGTGGTGAAGGGCGTTGGGGGGGTAAGTAGTGGTGCTGGTGGGGGAGGTGGTGCGGGTGCGAAGTAGAGGGTAGAGCGAGAGGATTGACATGATATGTGATAGGGGTGATGAGAATGAAATTGTGAGAGAGCCTTTGCTTGTGCGCTGTTGACGCGGTTGCAAAGAGGAGGATGGGGTGGGTGAGTAGGTGGGAGGGGAAGGTGATAAATCTGGGCATTAAAAGGGTAAAAAAGAATGTAATATAAATCAAAGCATTGAAGCTGTCTTGTCTTTTCCAATGCCTTGGTGTTGGCAACATCGCACCCTAAACCAGAAGGTCTTGCTTTCTTTATTTCTTTCATCTTTGAGTCGGCTCTCTCTAAGAGACGATAAAAAAAGAACTTACATTCGCTATACATCATCCCCTCCCATCTTCTTCCCTCCCTCCCTCCCTGGTCCTCTACTTTAAATCCACTGGCGACTGAACCGCACGTAAGCCAAGAAGCCCGAGGCCAGCACTCCGCAAATGAGCCAGAAAATGGATGGTCCATAGGCATGATTCATGAGGGGGACACTCGAGCGGTCCGTGTTGAGGTCTGCGATGATGGAGGTGGGAGGGAGGAGTGGAAGGAGGAGGGGGAGGATGGTTTTGGGCGTAAAATTTTGAATAAAACATTGACATAAATTTGTAATAGAGAAAAAAACGAAGAAAGGAAGAGAGAAGTAAAGGCAGACACATATCACGCACTTGAAACAATCCACCCTTCCTCCCTCTACACGTACCCCAGAAGTTGGTCCCGAAGTAGCCAGTCAAGAACTGGAGCGGGGAAAAGGTTGCGGTCATTACTGCAAAGAGCTTCAAGGCCTCATTCCTGTGGAAAGCGGAAAGAAAGGGAAGGAGGGAGGGGGGGTTAAGTCAGCTCACAAAAGTATCTCAAACAGGGAAGGGAAGGAGGGAGGGAGGGGTGTGTCGTTGCAATCCTCGCAAATCGTCTGCATACCTGGTGTCATCCTTCAAGTACTTGCTCTCATCCAACAATCCCTGCGCCAGCACCAACATCGTATTGATATCATCAAACAAAATCTCCAAATCATCAGCCACGCCCTGCAGGTAGAACACAACCTCTCCTCCTCCATCCCCCGCCAGCTTGGGCTGGCCAATCAAGCTCCTTAACACAGGCTTCATACTCTTCACCCTCTTCTGCAACCAGATCAAATCCTGCTTCACGTCCATAATCGGCTTGCTTAATCTCTCCCTCATCCGCACCGCATCCGGGCCATCCAACTCTTTTTGGAACAACCTCAACCTTCTGTCATAAGCCGCCACAATCGGCACAAGCATCTTGGTCGTCGTCTCCACCATGGCATGAAGACACCAATTTGAGTTCCCATGCCTTACATTGCTATAGTCTTCGTGCAACAACCTTGCAGTCTCCCCCAACACACTCGTAGGCGCTTCCGAAGGACCAACCCCATCACCAGCATCCATCGCCGTCATAATAATATGCTCCGTCGAGTCAGCTCGCGAGGAAGCCAACAGCGACCTTCCTCCTCCCGCTCCTGATCGAGACATGATGGAAGGGGTGAGGAACGTGTCGTGTGTCCCCTCTCCGATGGGCTGCATTTCCAACAAGGAGCCTTTCCTCTTCTTGGGATGGTGGCTTTCGGAGGAGAAAGAAGCAGCAGCAGCTGCTGCTCCGGCACCGTCACTACTACTGGTCTCGGAAGGAGGATGAACACAGCATCGATTCCGCACCCGCCGCCATGCGCCGTGAATGCTAATGATGGTGTCGAAGTGGGGGGGGCCTGCGGCGAAAATGGCAATCCGAGACTTCTCCATTGCAATATTCTCCAGCCCGTTGGTGCGTGCGTTCTTACCCAACCCACCACCACCCTCCCCATTGCCCGCCAAACCTGCTCCTGTCGGCCCCCCTTCCTCCCCCTCTCCTTCGTTCGCGCTCTCTGGAATGAGGCGCAAGAGAGGCATGATCACAAAATAGTGGCCTCCGTACTTGAGGAAACGAGGCTGTTGCCGCTCAAGCTTCAATACATCCTCCAAATGCAATGGATGAAACCGATACTTGATGCTCAACCTTATTATGTTGGCGCGATCAGAGCTGTCCGCGATGACCCACCTCATTGTCCACTGTGGCCCACGATGACACAAGAAAAAATCCCGCATATTCCGCCGACTCACATCCAAGCCCGTCACTGTCCGGGCATTCCATGTAAAAGTCTTCAACACCACCTCTTCCTCCTCCAATTGCTGCAGCGAACTCAGCCTCCGCGCCCGCTCCGCCGCCGCAGCTGCTGCCGTCGTGCGACTCGCACGGCTACCAGCACCATGCAACCCTCCACTCTCTGCCCAGAGCCCACTCACAGGCCGTTTGTTCCCCTCCATGTCAATCTTGATCATGGACTTCTGCACCGCTAGAGGCATGATCTTCATGCTGCCATCCTTCTCCCACACCCGCAGGGCCAACTCCAATTTCAACCGACGCAAGAGCCCGGCAAAGGCCTCGAAACAAAAGGGGTCCATCTCCACCTGCTCCTCTCCTTCAGATGCTGGGGCCACACGCACCATCCCCGCCAAGACACTTAAAACCTCCGCCCAGGTTGCTTCCCAATACGCGCAAAATTTAGGACTATTGCCATCCCACACTCCAAAGTCATTGAGAGTGCGTTGAAATGCCTCGTGAAGCTCATCTTTGTTCAGGACGTCGTCCAAATTTTCGTCCAAGGCTTCAAAGAACCGGCGGAGGCCATCATTGGTCACGTCTACGTACTTTGAAAAGGGAAGAGACGATGGGTGTGGGAAAAAAGGGAATGATTTGAAGGATGTAGGAAGGATAAGGGGAGGCAGGATCAAGACTGGGGAGGGAAGGAATCATGGGTGGAGGAAAGGGAAATGAGGTGAGGAGTGTAGGAAGGATAAGGGGAGAGAGGAGCAAGAGTGGGGAGGGAGGAGAGGGACGCAACACGTGCACTCAGAGAGGGGTTGCTTCGACGAATGGTGCCCTTCGAAACCAGAATGATAATCAGCCATCTAATCATCCACCACTCCCTCAACACATGTACCTTGTGAATGCGGGGGTCGTACAGCGCCTCGTCGAAGACCCTAGAAATAGCCTTGCTGTCGTGCAGGCCAGGCACGCCGTCTCGCATGACAATCTTGTCCCACAGTGTTTGCGGGACCCCTTTCCAGAGTCGTTCCTCCCATGCTACGACTTCAGGGGCATGGACGGTCTCGGCTCGTGCCAGAAGGGGAGACGTGACGGCGACGGCGGCGGCAGTGGCGTCGTCGGGTGCATCCAGCAGCGCCTGGGACGTCTCGTCCGGCGACGCCATGCTTCCTGTGCTCGGGGAGGGCAGGGGGATGGTGTTCGTGCAGTGGGGGAGGATGTGCTTGAAATATTTGAGGAATACGTTTAGTGAAACGACGGCGAGCAACTCGGTCTCTGGCGTCTCCTTGCTTGCTTTGTTCCACCCCCTTGTACTCATTCACGTCCTTGCCGTCCTCTCCCCTCCACCCCTGCATACACACAGGCGAGGCCTTTCCTTTGCTTTCCAAGCCTCAAGGTCAGCGCACAAGCATAACCAAATCGCAACAGCAGCCTAGCCGTTGGCAGGCCCATCTTCAAACATAACACGAGTCCGCGCGCTTGCCTGCCTGCCACCATTGCCACTACGCCGGCTCAACCAATCCCTCCACGCCGCGCCCCGCGCCGCACCGAAACACGCCCCCGAGACTTCCCGCGCCCGCGGCAAGCACATTGACTAGCCCAGCTAGACTATCAAAGCCATCCGCACCACATAAAAGCCATGCCGCTGCCGCCGCCTGCTCTTGCCACCACTGCATCCACCACCCCGGTCCCGAGAACCAGCACTGCTACTCCCAGGACCAGCACTGCTACTCCCAGGACCAACACCACCGCCACGTTCCTTTCCACATTGCCTCCCCCTGTGTGGCAAAACTTGGTGGTGGAGGCGGACCTGCAACTGTCCTTGTTGACCCAGGAGGGCCTCCTGTTGCGGGGCATCCACAAGAAAGTGGATTGTTCGGAGGCCGCCATGGCCAAGGCGTTTGACGTCCTTGACCGCCAGGGGACAGGCTACTTGGACCATGACCAGTTTGTGGAAGGGCTGAATCGGTGTCTCTTGGCCTTTGGCGGCACGACCCTCCCCAAGGATTTCCCCTCCCTCGAAACTGTGTGGGCTGCGGCGTCGACAGGTCCTCAGGAGGGCACGCGCCGCATCTCCCGGGAAGCCTTTGGGCTCGTTATCCGGCGGCTCAAGATGGAGGTCCTTCTCCCGCCCGTTCAACCCGACATGCCCGCGTCCCCGTCCTCTCGCAGTACCTTCACACCTGGCGGACGGGAAGGAGGCGACAACACGGACGACGACTTGCCAGCCCCGCCGGCGTTGGGCGCCTTTGGTATTGGAATGGGGGTATCTCAGCGGCAGCAGACCATGCTCAAGCATGACCAGGTGGATAAGGACGTGGTCATGAAGGTGTTTGATTTTACCAAGCACTCAATGTACAAACGGGATGTGTTGGAGGGAAAACAGCGCGACTTCTTCCTGACCAAGCAAGCGCGACTTCTTCCCGACATCATTTTAAAGTGGATAATGGTTAGTATTTTTGTGGTGGTGTGTTTAGAGAGGCCGTTCCCGCCTTGCCCCTTTCACCTGCTCGCTTGTGCGTTATCCCTCATCCGGCACTCTTACTCACTCTCTCCTCCCTATCCCCTCGCCCCTCCCTTCCGTGCTACGCAAAATAGGTCGAATGTCACGACTACACCAACATCCTCCGGCTCGCCGTCAAGTATCGCATACATAATCTTCACCTTGAAGACGTCCTCAAGCTCGAGACACAAAAACCCAAAGTCACTTATCATGGCGGCAACCATTTTGTCATTATTCCCAGCCTGCGTTTAACCCGCGAGACGGACAAGGCCCTCCAAGCGTGGCTGGCCGAGCACCACGACGACGTCGGAGTAGGGTGGGGCAGGCGTCGACGGCTGAGTCCATTCCCCATCATGCTGGAAGAGGCTACCGCGGGCGTCTTCTCCGCCGGGCCGCCCGAGAACGACAACACGGTCATCACTGTGCGGACCTCCTGGCGGACTGTCATTTTGAATGGCCATGGCAACAAGACAGGAATCAAAATGGCCATGCGCAAGGTGCCCACCACCTCCTCCTCCTCTTCCTCCTTCTCCTCTTCCTCCTTTTTTGCTCGGGCCTCGTCGGTGCGGCAGGCGTCTGAGTCTGACAAGAAGGGAGGCGGAAGGAGCAAGTCCCTATCAAATGTCGCCGCCCCTTCTCAGGGTATTAGCATCGGCGGCATCGGGCGTGTGGGCAGCATGGAAGGCGGTGTGCGACAACGCTTTCATTCAGAAGGGCACGCGGCATCCTCCACCACCCTCCTTGGTAACAGCGGCCAGCAGCTGCAGTCCACCACGGACGGCTCGACGTCACTGCCTCTAAAGGACCTCCTGAATTGGAATAAGAAGGCGGATCAACAAGGTGTGACGTTTGCCGCAAGTGGGCAAACGTGCAAAGACGGCGAAGATACCAGCACTCGCGACCATGCGGCGGCCACGCCTTTCCGAGTACATTCCTCGGTTGCCGCCGGGGGAGGAATCCAAGCAAAGGGCCATAAAAGCCCCACCGATGCGGCCGTTGCCGCCGAGAACGCTGCAGTGGCAGACGACTGGGCGGACATCTTTGATCCCACGGCGCCGGACTTTGACGATTCGTCCGTCACCACGGCCTTGGAGGAGGAGGACAAGACGTTCGACATGCAAATGATGCACGAGGTGGCCGACAGCGTCTACCATACCAACGGCACCGTCGTCGGCAACACGTCCCAGTGGCTCATGCATTCGATTTTGGACCATACCGTCGATCGGCTAGTGCCAATCGTGGAAGCGTACCAGATTCGAGTTTCGTATTTTCAAGACCTGCTTCACCAAAACGGGGCGAATTTTGGCAAGGCCAAGACCAAGACGGTCATGGATACGAAGCTTGATTTACTGTGGCTGCAGCGACGGGTGGCATTGCTCAAGCCCATCCATCGGCAGTTGATGCGGACCGCACCCCCGGAACTCCAGTTGTATTATCAAGACGTGGATGATCATTTGGAACGGTGCTTGGAAGGTCTGTCCGGCCTCGGCAACATGGCCCAAAGCATCATTGACGAAGCCCACCACCATCGCGAAGAACGCATCAATGAGATTCTTCTTTTCATTACTGTCGTCACATCAATCTTTACCCCTGCTTCGTTCCTGGCTGGCGTGTTTGGCATGAATTTTCAGACGCCCGAGGGCGGGCCTGGGATGCCCGAGCTCAAGTGGCAGCATGGGTACCTGTGGTTTTGGCTTTGGAGCTTCCTCTTGTCCGGCGGCGTGCTGGCTTGCGTGCGCTACAAGGTGGGCAATCGGATTCAATGGTGTGGGTGATTGCGAACCATGCAGATGTTTGTTCGCGTTCTCAGTCAGTGGATGGTGGTACTTGTGTGAGTGTTTATACAGTGTGTGCATTTGTAGGAGAGTGAAGGGTGCGAAGTCTACATGATGAGTATGAATGCGTGTGTGTCTATGCCGTAAGCAAAGGAGGCAACGTCTATAGTGTACAAATGCGTGCTGACAGCTGTATAAGGAAAGGGTCCAAAGCAGAGTTTGAATCAATGAAGAAGCAATAAAATGACTGCGCTATTTTCCAAAAGTGCTTTTCCCCCGTCAATCAGTTAAATACTTTTTTTGTTCAAATTGTACTTTGGACCCTGGATGCGCTAGCCCGCGCTCAAAATTTATGAGGACTCGGCCAGAAAATAACCACTCGTGCCCCCCTCCCTCCTCTCCTGTCCCAACCCGAATCCGCCGCACCCACACACACAACACACAACCGGCTTTTAAGTCGAGGGCACCCAGCAGTACTCGGCGAAGCACGGGGCACACTGCGAATCCCTCTCCATGAAAGTATCATCAGCAGTGCCCTTGGCGTAGTAGAGGCACGCAAGACACACATCGAACTCGGGAAGGCCGGGCTTGTTGGGCAAGCTGGCCTTGGCATTCTTGAAAAAGGCCACGACGTCGCGAAGCTCGTACTGCTGCTCCGCTCGGAGGAGCGGAACTCTCAGATTCACAGAACCCTTGAGGGTGTCGTGCCCTGCGTGCCCAGAGTTGACAATGCGGTTCGGAATGGAGACGATGGGAGTGCTGGTGCTAACAGTATTGCACCCAAGAATCTTCACACGCTGGCCAAGCTGAGCCGCAGGATCTTCCTCGACCGGGTAGGGCGGAGCCGTGTTATCAGGCGCCTTGTCCTTGTACCTTTCCAAAGAGTTGATGGTGCTGCTTTCCTTATTGATAGAAAAACAGCCAAAAACGCCCAAGGTGGCAAAGATACCGCTACACATGTCGCAACAATCGCTGTTCGGCCACTTAGGACAGGTGTCGCCGATGTCAGAATCGCACATGGAGGGGTTTGGGGATGTGTCAGTGGAGAGCGTGGGTCCAAAAGGGCCAGAGTTGCCTCCAGCATCCACGGCAAAAATAATATCCGAGGGCCGCTGTGGGGTTAAGAACATCCACACGGGCAGGTTACACTTTGTGCCACCATCAGTGACAAAAACGTCGGGCTTGCTGAACAGTTCCGGATCTAGGCTTTGAATGCCCGTAAAGTGTTGAAATGGATTCTTCATGCCCGTGGCTTGGCACGCGGTGGTGCCGCCGATGGGGTCTTCGCCGCAAAAGACGGGAGACACAAAGGACGGGAAACCGCCCATAGCGTAGGACGAGATCCCCTGCACAAGGCCCACATTGTCATGCCGCACCACACACTGATCCGCCGGGGAACCAGCGTCCGAGCCCAGCAAGGCCGTTGGGAACGATGCATGCAAATGCCCCTCGTTGACGGAAACGTCGAACGGACTGATCTCCCAGAGCCGAAAATTACTGTCCGAGCTTCCGTCCCCCTTTCTTTCATGAATCTGGAGGAAAGGCAACGGGCCAGAGTACGTTTCGAGCAATGGAGAGGACGCGAAGGAAGAAAATGTGAGGTCCAAACCTCGCCCCCCCCTGAGGCTAGTGGGCATGACTTGGGCAGTGATGGCCCGCGACCAGTATTCCACGGCCGAGGCCGAGCGGCCCGCAAAGGTCCAAGGGGACTGCAGCTTGAGCTCCGCCTCACAAATTATTTCGTTTGTTGAGGGTTTTGCGCCACGGCGGGGTGGGTAGTACAATGACCATCCCAGGACGTCCGTAAACACTTCTCCGTTTTCAAAGTCATCACCAAACATGGAGAGGTAGAGCTGCTCCTTGATGTCATCAAAGACAGAGGCCGGATCGATGATGCTGGTTCCCTCAAGCATGGCAATAAAGTGCGCCATCACGTACCAACCACCACCACTTAGCCCCGACACGTACGCGGCGTGGTCAAAGATGTCTAGATCGAAAAGAGCCTTGGCAACACCCAAACTATGCATCGTAGCGCGCTTTCCCCCTCCCGTATTGGCCACAGCGACCCGAAGGCGAGCTTGGGTGGCGTTTAGCGTCTTGCCCCCCGAGAGCTTGCTAGCCACAAAGTTTTGGATGCTAACAGCGGTCTTGTTCAGACGGCCCTCCAACCAGGTCGCCTCCTCGGGGTGCAGCTCGACAAACGTATCGTTCGAAATGGCATATGGGGCCGGGCGCGACGTGTGGGAAGAGCAATCGTCGGTGCGAGGGATGTAGTCCTTGAGGGTCGGAGCAAGCTTGACTGGGTCGGTGGTTCCATCGGGCTTGCACAGAAAGGCCGTCTTGGTAGAAAAGAGGCCGCGGTAGACTCGGGGCACTGTGTGTTAGTGGGTGGTGGAAACATTTGGACAGGCACGCATGAGTGAGTGCGTGTTTGTATGTTGATTGGAGTAGTACATGAGGACAATAGAGGCTCTTGCCACTGCATCCCTCCCTGTCTACTTACTGATCGTCATGTCCAACCGGCGCAGGCCATCAACCGTGTTCAAGATTAAGGCAAAATCATATATAAACGAGGTCGCAGAAAAATTCTCCGCTTCCGCCTGTTTGTCATCTTTGCTGCCGCCGCCCACGCCGCTCTTAGATCGTACCCCTGATCCTTGGGCTTGCGCCGTCAAGCCCCCCACGGGACCGAGCTCGCCGGATAAATCCGTGGCAAAGCGGTAGGGAAATTTCTTGTTCGTGGGATTGAGGTAATACTCATCATATTGCTCTTCTGTCATATTCACCACATCATCCTTCCGCCGGGCGCCCAGCTGCTTCTGCACCCACCTATCGTAGCGTGCCCAGGCCCGCGCCTCCTTCTTGCTCATCTTCACCTCATACCGGCGGGCCTTGCGTTGCTGTCGTTCTTCCATGCGGATCTCCTCTGCCGTCATGTCCTGGGGGTAAGGGTCGAAGCCATCAGCTGGGCTAGGGTCATACCAAAAACCTGCCCCCGGTTCAATGGCCGACAGGCCATTAGAAAGCCTGCTCGCGCCGCGCCCCTCCCCACTTGCACTGCCGCCAAGCGCCCTGAACCAGCGATTGAGTTTGCTATAGAACTTTGACAATGCTTGCATGTTCACCATGAGTCGCAATTTATCATTCTGGACCTTGAGACTGAAATATTGGGTTCTGAAGAAGCCCTCGTTATTGCCAATGTCGGTGTAGGCATCCGCCCGGCGGTTGCTCTTATAAACTGTCTTGATGGAGCACTTGTCCTTGTTCGGCCCGCAGTTCAGCTCCCCGCCCGTTGCTAGGTCCTCGATCGTGTCCTGTATGTAGGTGCCCTGCAAAGCAATGCTGGTGGCAACAAAGACAGGAACCAAGCCAGTAAAGGCGACGTCGGAGAGGTACGAGGCGAAGGTGTGCGTGCGGTTGGGCACCAGGAGCTGATTACCAGATAGAATGGCGGAAGCACCAATGGTCTGCTCGGCCATGGTGCTGGAGTGCCTCCCGCCGGCCGCCAGCAAGAGCAGCGGCAGGAGCAGGGGCCTGAATGCCAGGGCCCGGCATGATGAGGACGAGGGCTTGGCTCTCATGCCGGTGCACTGTGTAGGTGTTAAGTGAAGGGAGGGGGGCAGGAAGAAGATGAGATGTCATTTCATCGTCGTGGATGGTCTGAGTGTGATGGAGGAATTCTGGGTGGGTGATGACGATGACGTCGAGACAACGCAGCCGGTCATCCCGCCCCACAAGCAAAACCCGGCCGGAGTGGCTGGAGCAAGCAGTCGCATATGCAGCTAAAGGGCTTATACTCTAGCTGAGCCAGCTACTGGCACTGGCAGTGGTCAAGGAACGGCCAAGGGCTGCTCATGCTCATGCCGGTGCAGCCGGCATCAGGAGGGAGGAGGGGTCAAGCCAAGACAGACGCAAGGGGGCAAGGCAGCATGAGCATGGCCAGGGCGGCTTGCAGTTGCAACCACGCGGTTGCGCACTGCTCAACTATGGATACACTCTGGCTCGGCAAGCATGCTAGGCACCAGGGCATAGGCATGTCGGCCTTATTGAAGTCGCGGCCTGAGTTATGCCCGAGGCTTCAGGAAGCGGGCGTTGCCACACACACAGGGGCGTGGCGCTACACGGGGCAGCAGGGCGTAAAGAGGTGCATCTTGTGAGAAGCAAATGTTGCCGGCACGCTCGCCCGGCATGCATCCTGTGTGGGGGGAATGGTCAAGGTAGGCAGCATGAGCATGAGCATGTCGATGGCTTGGTTTACGTTTTGGCAGCCCATGCGTTGCCGTCGATGGGGCAAAGGGAGGCAACAAGGGCACACCACAAAAGACACGCCGTCTGCGACAAAAGATTCGCGTTATTGTGCCCTCCAGAGTTGCGCCTCTGTCTCGCCTACACAAACCAAGCCACACAGGTTTGAATCGGGCTCGTCTGTTTTGGCCCACGAACACGACACGACACGGCCGTTGAATCAGCGAAGCCCCACCCCTCCCCACACCCCGACCCCGACGCCCTTTTTGCCCTTGCACGCGCGCGTGGGTTCTCACTCATTTACACGTGCCTATGTGCAGCTAGACAGGGTGCAGATCCGGGTGCAACCATGTCTTGGACTTGGGTCCTAGTGAGGCAGGCAGCTGATTGGCCGGGCGGTCGAGAAGGCGTGCTTCACTTCTTTTGATCCACAATCACACTCAACCAACACCAACACCACACAATCCACAGGCCACGAGCCAACGGCCCCCATCTCTCTTCGACCGCATCTGCCTGGTGCCTGCTTGCTTCCATTGATCATGGCCACGCGTCGCCGCCTGCCCTGCTTTTCCCCTCTGCTTTTGGCCTCCGCCTTGTCTTTGCTGCTGGCTTCGACGCACGGGTTTGTCCTGGCCATGGCGCTCAAGACACCCAAGCCGACCTTTGGCGGGATTGCTCACGCTGGGATCCTCGTTTCGGATACCCAAGCGTCGCTGGTACGTGGTTGAATAATCCCTTTTTCGCAGCGAGGGATCGATGTCGAATGGAGAGTGATGATGATAGCTATGATGATGGAGGAGGATTTCACAATAGGACAGAGACCCCTTTTCACTCCATGACCCCCATCTCACCTCCTCTCCCTTCCCTGCCACCATTACTACTCAACCTTAAAGAACTTCTACCTCCGCACCCTCGGCTTCGAGGACGACACCCACATGCGTCCATCCACCCTCCCTTTTCCCGGGGCCTTCGTCAGAGGCGGCGCTCAACAGATTCATCTCATGGAGCTACCTAACCCAGACCCTACCCGTGGACGGCCCGAGCATGGAGGAAGGGACAGACATGTGGCGTTTACTGTCGAAGATATTGAGCCGCTGTTGGAGAGATTGAAGGAGGGAGGGGTGCCTTTTACGATGAGCAAGTCGGGACGGCGGGCGGTGTTTTGTAGGGACCCGGATGGGAACGCCCTTGAATTTATGGAAGAACAGAGCGTGGGGACTACAAAGGAGGGGGAGAAGGAGGAGCTGTGAACGTGAAGGGAGAATTGGAGGGAGCGGAGGTGTGTATGTGAGGGGAGGAAGTGTACATGAAAAGAAGGATTTGGAGAGAACGAGAATGAGGACAAGAAGAACCAAAATGGCATCGCTGCGGCGTGCCCCCCAACAATTTACACTCAGTACTTTTAGCTTTTTTCTTTTGTTTCTCGGTTACCGTTTACTTGCACTCATGTATTTTCTTCCCCTGCTTCTCTATGTCCTGCCCATCTTCCCTCCTCCATACACAGCATAACACCGGTCCTCAAAGGCATGTATTTGCCGCTCCACCAGATCAGCAAACACTAAGTCAATCGCCGCCTGGGCCAACGGGTTGGACACCTCGAATCTCACCGTAAAATCTACATGTGTGCTGCCACTACCACCACTATTGCTA
>AFGL01018819.1:0-10368 GCA_001614225.1 Nannochloropsis limnetica | reverse complement strand
CTGCTGCTGCTGCTGCTGCTGCTGTCGGGGTCTCCGGGTAGAGTTGATAGTAGGCATAAGTGGCAAGGTTGCCTTCATGTTGTTGTTGTTCCTCCGGCGTCAGCCTTGCCCAGGTTTGCTCCAAAAGCTGGAAAGCAATGCGAAACAGTCCTTGAGGGTCAACGCTAGACGAGTCCGACTGAATGACCAACAGGTCCATCGCCAGCTTCTCCAAGGCCTCCGTGCCCTGCTCACTCTCGTGCTCCTGCTCAGGCTCGGCCGCCACAACCCCACCCTCTCCATCCACGACGCCAAGCCCATCGAGGCTGCCGTCCAAGCGCCCGTTCTCCGCCGCATCCTCCCCCGTCTCCGTGCCCTCCCCGGCGGCGCTGTCGTCGGGGCGAGGTGACCCCGCAGAGCTCACGGGCAGCCCCAAGCTCCCGTGCTCGGCCGGCAAGACAGCATCCCCATAGCAGAGGCCGATGAACCGCCATGCGAGCTCCCCCGTGCGAGGGTGCCAGTATTCGTACTGGCCTTTCTCCACCTCGCGCACCCCCCGCGGCAGTCGTCGGAGCGGCCCGTCTTGCTCATGTCCTTGTCGCAGCTCCTGCTGGTCATAGGCCACCGTCTCGTTCAGGAGCTGCTCGGGGTCCACGGCAGGGGCCTCGTTGCTGTACAGTTGTATGTGTGTGGAAGAGCAGAAAAAAAGGGAGGATGTGAGTGACTGGGTGGGCATTTTGCTTGCCTCAGTCCTAGCTGTTAGTCCTAGTCTCCCACTCTAGCTGCCCCTCCCCTCGCTCCCACCCGCTCTCGCTCCCCCCACCACCCCCATGCCCGCACGTACCAATCCACGTCGTCCTGCGCGATCTCGACACGGTGGTGCAAGCCCCCACCGTCGCTAAGGCGCGTCAAGGGGCAAGAGACCCGCCCGCTTTCATCGAACAACCTTGGCCGCCCGCTTTTCATCGAACATAACAATAGCTACCGTGTGACGTCGCCCACTGCCTCCTCCCTCCTCCCTCTTGTGCTTGTGTGTGCTTACCTGCCCTTGAGGTACTCATCTACGCAGTCCATCCCGTACTCGCCCACGGTCCTTGCTGCGTTCCAAGCATCCCAGAGCAAACCCATCTTGCTCTCCTGGCCGCGCTCAGTCCCAGCGCAGGGCTCCCCGGCAAGCAAGCCTGTGGAAGGGGGAATGGGCGGGGGGCGAGGCAAAAAAGTGAGAAGTGTGGGCCTTCAACTTGGCAAGCCAAGGTCATGTGTACGACACGTGGGGGCGTGTAGGTGTGCGCAAACGAAGGCATGCACACGACCAGGCGGTAAGGGCTCAGCGGAAGGAGGCGTCCTCGTCTCTGCCCTCGAAAAGGCGCCACGCTTGCACCCTGCACGTCCTGGGGCTTGGCCAAGCATGCCAGTGCGTGACACCGCGTGTACGCAAGCGAGTTCCTGACTATGCACACGGGTCTAGTGAGTTGACATCTTGCGGAAAATGAGTAGGGGACGAGTCCCTCGCGAACTTGCGTCTCCCTCTCTTTCTCCCCAAGCGACGCACGTCCGGCGCAAAAAGCCAGGACAGTCCCGCCACTCACACAATGGAGCCACGTCCTTGTGCAAGTGGTTTATAAGTGAGCCAGCAAAGCTAAAGAAGTAATAAGAACGAATCAAGTGGTACACTTGCGAGAGCTAGATGAGCTTATTGCTTTGGCTGCCGTCCCCACGCCATGCATTCAACGGCAGGCGGGGTCGACTTCATAACGTCATTTTTGAATCGAACTCCCAGCCTCTACCACAGCCCCCCCATAGCCTCCCCTACCCCTACCCGTTCTCTTGCCCCCTTCTATACTTTTCCTTACTTCTTTCTGTTCATCCTTTGACTTTTAAGTCCTCAGCAACCCTCCTTGGTCACCCCGGGCCGCCCGTCCAAGCCACCAGGTGTACTACCCCCTCCACGCCCTCCCACTTGACACGGCCACCCCTCAGGCCGCCCTCCCCTGCTGCTTTGCTGCGTGTAGCGCCCTCAAACATATTTTTAGAAGTAACAATCGGTACAAGGCTGGTAAGCTACGCGATGCAACATCCCAAAACTCGAGGGCCTCACACGAGGTAGCACCCGCCATCCCTACCGGACCCTCGCCCTTGCTCTCAACCCAATCTATGCGTGAGTTTGGCCAATTAAAATGTAGGCAGCGACGCAGTTCTGAAGTCACGAGCCCCTCTAAGTCCACGCCCTACCAAAAAGACATGTCACAAGGCAGTTTCGACCCGTGGGCTCGAGGCACACTCCAGCCTTCCCGCCTTCCACCCTCAGAGTCAGAGGCGGCACCGACCCCTTTGGTTCACGCAAAGAGGCCTAAATGGCCACAGAGAGTATTCCACCGACACATATGACGCACTCTGCAACTTGATAGAGGTGACAAGCTCTGGCAAACGCCCCTACCCCATGCCTTTAGGGCTCCCTCGCCCGAGAAGGAGACAAGGCAGTACCCAATCCACTCCTCCAGGGACTGAAAGAAAGAGGCCAGCCATACCCAGGGGCATCAAAAGCAGGTACAGGCGGTGGAGCAGGGCAGGTTCGGCCTGTTTGAGAGGGGAAGTGGGGTAAATGGAGGTGCGTGGGTCCAATTGCGGGGTTCGACGAGCCGCCACCTCGCCGGCCCCGGGCAGCGGGAGAAATCGTGTGGGCGCCGCCGCCACCCTCCCCATCGCTGTCGTGCGTAACCCTTGACTGCAAACATACCTGGAGGAGGTGCAGCAAGGCCCATGTCGTGTGGAGGGACGTACCATGCGCGTGGTTGTCGATGCTAGCTCGCCTGTCGGGGTGGTGGAAGAATGGGGCGCAAATCAGTCGTCCAATCTCTTGGCACCCGTGGCAAGCCCACAACCCAACCATTTTCACCCGCACCACCTGCACAGTGATCACACGACGTACCTTGCTTGTAACCATCTCGGTGTAATCTCCATTCCAGACCGACAGAGTCCATGGCAGGCCCCCAAGCAGTGGCAAGCAGTGGCAAGCAGTGGCTCGGCATTGGGCACCCGGCCGTTTGTGAAACCTCCCCCACCCCCTTTGCTTTCGTAGTCCATTTTGACCACAAAAGCGGCCGTTCAAAACCCATGGCAGCATCGTCATACCTTTTTGTGCTTCTCATACGCATCAAGCAGCCGTCGCTGGCGCTTTGGAGTGTTTGTGTCCACCAAATAGGCCACGCAGGCCATCTTTTCAAGCAGACCGAGCTCCTCCAACGGGCGCCGAGCTGACTAGGAAAAGGGGGGTCTTTTGTGAACATTTTTCTAGGTGTTTTGTGTAATGTTGTGTGTTTTTCCTGCTAACTACGATGTCGCCTGCAAGCTTGTGAAGCTTTGTCCCTTTTTCAGCCTTTTTTATTCGTTTTGTGGATTGTTTTCTGTCTTTTCCCTAGATCAGGCACGTAGAACGAACGCCTTTGAGCGCGGGGTCTGCCCTACTTCTATTCCATTTTTTCGTACAGGAAGACGGAAAAAATGTGCGTTTGATTTTGTTTCGAGCTCAAGTGTACATTGTTATTGGGTTTTCAGCTAAGCTCTTGTCCAACAAGAAAGTAATCGTTATTTTGCGCTCATAAGCCCCATAGCACCATTTCTAAAACAAAAGGCTCCAGTAACAATTATCCCTATTTTTTCTTCAATCATGTGCTAACTATGGAGCGCATGCAGCCTACTCGTCCACACGCGTCCTCCCAAACAAAGTTCGATCAATCTGTATATTTAAATTAAAACAAGTGCTTGAAAACCCCGCGGCTCGCCAGAGCGGCTTCCGTAGGGGCCGCGTCCATGGGCAACCGCAAGACAAGCGGTCCTTCTGCACCTTCGCCTTCCTGACTATTGCTAATCTCCCAGCAAGCCTTTGTGTAAAGCTGCTCAAATGTGCCGTGCATTGCGTTGTCTTCCCCGCTGCTACATCTCTCATGATGGCTGCCGACTCGGCAGGCGCCCGCAATGCTGCCTTTTCCTCTTCCACCCCCCAACGCCGTCTTGTCGGCCAAGTAGGACAGGATTCGATACATGCCCTGCTGGAAAAGTGGGTGGCCTCCATCGCGCCGTTGTGTCAAAAAGAAGCGGACGGCTGGCCCAAGTCCCCCATCACTGCCTTCCTCGACGCCGGCTAGGACCAAGGCATGCAGGGCGCCAAAAGGCGTGTCCCGTGCCTTGTCCAGCTTCTCCAAAGCACAACTGTGCAGTGCTGCGTTGATCAGCCCCGCCACGTCCATGGTCATACTTCCACCGTCGTCGAATGTTCCATCGTCTCCTCTCAGTTGTTGAAACGCTTGGGTTGTCAGCAGTTCCAGCAACTCCGCCTTGCGCGTGGCAACCACTGCGCCCGTACGGGAGGAGCCCACCGAGGTCAAACTCGTGGTGGAGGAAGCAAGGGCGTCCAGGCTACTGCTCGAAATGTGCGAAGGTAGCTCGAGGAGTGGCATGGCCGCAAGCGTTGCTGCTGCAGTGATGGCGGCACGAGCAGTTTCCTCCAAAATGTCGCGAAGCCGATGCGCCATTCTATGCTCCTCAAAGGCTTGCAGGGTAAGCATCGCCGCCTGCGCAGCTTTATCAACAAGGGCGGCATCCCAGCCACTGATGAGAAGGAGGTGCGGAAAAGGCCCCGCTCTCGCTGCACTTCCACTGCTTTTCTCTTGATCGGGTAGCGCAGCCAGCGGCAATGGCAGGCCAAAGCGAGCCGAGTACCACCAGAGGTTCCAAAACAGGTCCGGGCACAAGGCCAGCATCGTCTCGCGATAAAGCGCGTGCTCGCCATGGTCCTTAATTAAGTGCTCAAGCCCTAAGCGCATAGCCACGGGGCTCATGTAGCTGCATTGAGTCGTCACAGAATAAAGCGGTCGCTTGGTGGCCTGCTTGCGTGTGGGGCTGGCTGACAGACGCTGCTGGCTCTCATCGCCCTCGGTCCCCATGCGTTGCGCGGCAGATGACGACGACCTGCGCGTGAACAACCCTTCCATACGTCGCGACAAGCTACTGCTAGGGGTGCCTTTACCTGTACTGGACGCCGGTGAACCCGGCAAGCCCGGAAACAAGGAAGCCACGTCCGGTGGAGGGCGCGAGGTCACATTGCTGGTACCGGTGGCCGCGCTCCGAGAACTGCCGCCGCTGTTGTTGCCATTGCGACGGCCACTGGTCGCTGCTACAGACTCCACCAGGTAGCCCTCCACCAAGGCCGTCAGCGACGCCTGCGCAGCCTCAGAACTGGGTGCCAATGTATGCTTTGCGAGCAATGTGGTCACGAGGCGATGCAATTGGCGATACTGGAGAGCACGCGACAAAGGCGCCGACGTCGCCGTTGAGTTCTCACACTCCTGCTGCCCTCCCTCCCCAGCGCCCGTGGCGCTTAACCTGCGGCCGAGCCCCTTGAAGCTACCCTGGCGCTTGATGCCGTGGGACACGTCGAGGCTCGCTTCCGGTACCACAAGAAAGCCCTTGTCCTCGAGCACGGGCGCATCGGGCCCAGAAAATGTGCGACGCATGAAGTCGGCATCGAATGACGAGCAGCGCACTTGCAGTTGCGGATGGAAGGGCATTTCGCAGCCGCGGCACGACACCATTGCCAAGCCCTCCAAGCCCTCGGCAACGTGCCAGCCCCCGGTCAACTCTTCGTCCAGCATAATGTGCCCGCACGCGCAAGGCACGCCGTTCGAGACGGCTACGACACCGTACGAATGCGCGTCCAAGGCCCCGGTCTGCATCGGATCGTCCAAGGCAAAAGACCACGAGGTCGCCACCGCTGCGTGATCAGGCGTGTCGCTAGGCGCTTCGGGCCTGGCCGCCGAAGAAGCGCATTGCTCTGGGAGCTGGCACTGGTGGTGATGTTGACTGGTGGCAGACGTAGACAGCGAGGAGGACTTGCGCCGATGGTGGGACGAGGGAGCTGGGGGCGGATATGAAAGGGGCCGAGATAGCCGTTGATGCTGTGCAGTTGATGCACCAGGATCCCCGGATGGCAGCAGCCCTTGGCGCCACCGGGTGCCCAGGTCCCATTGCTGCCTCCGTGTGTCATCCAGAAAACTAAGATAGAGCGACGGCGCTCGGTTCCGCACCAGCTCCAGGGCCGAGGGAGCGGGGGCTTCCACGTGGACCATAAACTTGGCGTTCCTGCGCGCATAGTCTTCGGCAATTGCTCTCGTGTATTGCCCGTATGTGATGGCATTCGGCTTAATGCCTAGAGCCGTGAGTTCCCGCAGCAAATGCACTGCGTCCGACCGATGGCAGTGCGCGTCGCCTGAACGCACGATGGCCACGAGCAAAGCCCGGTAGATGGTCTCGTCCGGCGACACCTGACGGTCCGCCTGCATTGCCGCGAGCACTCCGAACGCCCGCACAATCATGTCCTCCTTCTCGTCCTCGGGCGCCGATTGAACAAGCAGAGGAAGGCACATAAACCAAGACCCGTAAAAATGCAACGCCAAACATTTGGGGAGCTGAAAGACACACCGCGGCTCAATATCGCCGTTGGTGCCGAGCATGTTCAAATCTTGTTCATCCTGCGACAATTCCAGGTGCGTCCGCGTCAAAAGCAGCCCGGCCATGTGACCGTCGTGCAACTTGTCGGTGGCGGTGCTGCTGGTGCGGCCGCCGCCCGTGTCTGCCGAAATGCTTGTTGATGTTGTGCTGGTCGCCTGTAACCTAACACCGTCGAATAACTTGTCGTCCAGCCGCTTGGGCCAGGCAAGGTATCCGTGGTCGCAGTAACTAAAGAGCTCCCCAGGTGGCAGGCCCTCAACCGACGGGCGGCAGACAACAGCGGGGCGGCCTTCGGGCACAGCCGTCTCGTCATGACTGGAGAGGGTAGGCCGGAGCACGGATATAGAACGTTGTGGCGATGTTATTGGCGACGAAGACAAACAGGAGGAAGAGGAGGAGGAAGAGGCAGAAGAAGACATGCTGCGCAAGAGTCCCAGCGGGACAAATGGTGGCGCGAGGTCATTAGAGGCGTAGACACCGGCGCCAGGTCGGTTGCCCGGCACTGCTGGAGGCAACCTGCTCGAGGCAGGGGAAGAGAAGGAAGAAGAGGAGCCTGAAGACAACAAAGACGACGCCCGCGGCGATGATGAGCCCCCTGAAGAAGAGGACCGACAGATCATCATTTTAAAGGAAGGGCTATTGACGCGATAAGAGGAGGACGAGGCCGCCAACTCCAAACTCTCCACACGGTCAATCAGCAGAAGCCGGGGCTTGTCGCTGGGAGGTGCCGGCGCAACTGCTGCATCAGCTACAGGCGGGACATCCCCGGTTCCCACACCATCTTCCACCGCTCCTGCGGACGGGGAGTCCTGGAGCGCAACACTGCACGCTTCGGGGTTGGGCGCGTACGACGTCATGCAATGGTCAAAGAACAGCAGGTGGGGGTCCGACGCCTCGGTTCGGCGCTGGATAAAGGACGAAAACAACTGCGTGCTCATCATCTTGACGACAAAGGAACGGTTGGCCTTGTCCACGCACTGATCCAAAAATGCCCGCTTGTTGAAGATCTCGCGATAGCCGTGGTGCAGATCCGGGACCACCAGGTTGTCGCGGTACCCTTTCATGAGCGAGAGCATGAAGCACAAGGCAGCGTCACGAATGGCTCGGTCGTTGAGTGGGGTGCGCTTCTGGTGCTGGGCCGTGTGCGTGGCGGTGCTGAGCCCCGGAAAGTCCAAGTCGTGGTCCGGGTTCGAAGGAAATCCAGACCCCGGCAAAATATCGGCCTCGGCAAGCGTCATGGTCCAGCGGGTTTGCAACGTCTGCCGGAGCTTGGCGGGCAAGCTCTTGAAAGTGACAGGCAAGAGCGGGGAGGCGGAAGTGACCAAGTTCCGGCAAAGGTCCACGAGCACCACATCGTCACAGTCGCGCAGCAAGTGCTGGACCTTGCCCAACATGGTCGTACTGCTGCTGCTCGTCCCACCGCTGCTCGTTGCGCTGCTACTGGTACTGCTGCTGGACCCCTCCTCGTCCGCGTCGTCCCGTACACCCAACAAAAACCCACCTGGAAACTCGACACATCCCAGCATGCTTTCCGTCATGCGCGGCACGTAGCAGGATTCCCATTTAAATGGAAAAAGCAGGGCCCGCAGCGCTTCCATGGCCTCCGTCAGAACCGACTCGTACTTGGCGACCACCAACACCTTGCGCTCCTGAAGCAAGAGCGCCATCACCGTCAACACGTTCCCTACATCCAAGCACCGAAACAAGGTCGCAAAGCCGAGGTCTAGGAAAGGCAGGCCTTGCAAGCGAGGCCGCGCCAACACAATGGGCTCCATCATGTCATGGATATGCAGCGACAACGGCGCCCCTCCTGCCTCGGGCAGTGGGACTTGCGCCACAAAATGCTCGATGCAACGCTCCAGGGGCACCGGGTTTTGCGTCATGGCCAGCACATACACTTGCGATAGCCACTTCTTCATGAAAACAAACACCGGCCAATGCGAGACGCAGATTAGGACCTTGGGCGCGACGAGCAAGTGCCGCCGGCGACGCTGCGAGTGCGGGTGAGACTGGGGGTGTGGCCCGGTGCCACCACCACCTTGCCGCTGGTGCTTCTTGCGCTCGTCCACCAAGCAGCGCTCCAGAACGCTCTCCAAATGGTCCTTGTACCGCCCGCGCCGGATTAGCTCCTTTTTGATCGCCAGCTCCACCTGCACGGTCATTGCGGGACTCAGCGGCTCCGACAAAGTGAGCGACGCCACATAGTAGTTCCGCCCATGCTCGTCAGTCAGCACGTAGGAGCAATACGACGGCTCTGGGGGCTTGTCCGCCCGGACCCGCTGGATGCGAATGCCCTTGGGATAGGAGAACATGGGAAGCACGTCGTGAGGCAGGGCAAAGTCGTGGTGGTCGTGGCGAGGGAAACGGTCCAGGACCTCGCCCTTGAAAGTGACCTCGCAGAGGCCCATGGGGCATGGAGTCTTCCGATAAGCCAAGAACAGTCGCTTGCCTGCCTTGAACGACACACTCTCCTCCAGCAAATGGTACCCGCTGCCAGCGTCCTGGTGGCCGGACACAGGTATTTGGGACGAGGAGGAGGAGGAGGAGGAGGACAAGGGTCGAGGGTCAGTGCCGGCGGGCACCGACGACGCATCGACCTCCGCCCCTGTCGAAGAGAAGGCCCCTCCTCGCGAGCTTTGCATGTTGGGCAGAGATTCGCCCTTGGCAGGACAAACGAGATACAGGCCTGTGACGGCGCGATCCTCAAAATAGCGATGCGCGGCATCGTAGCGCTGCCGGCGAACAGCGAGCGTCACCTCCTTGAGCGGCTTGCCCCCCACAGTCGTAGTCACCAGCTCGAATCCCGGCGGCACAGCTTCCGCCTTCCCCAACACCAGCAGCTCGGCGATTGCAGGACCGTGATCCTGCGGCCCCCGGCGGGTGTAGCAGATGAAGGCTCCGTGGCTCCCGCGGTCGAAGTAGCCCTTATTGTCCAGGTCCCCCTTGTTGCCGCCAATGGTCTGAGCGAGGATGGTGTACCCCGGCGGCAAGACCTCGTCCTGATTGTTTAGTCAGGAGAAAGAGAGGGATGGAATGATGGGCAGCATAATTGATAAGGAAAAAGGTGATATTGGCAGGAAAGACAGCCTAGAGATTGGGCGGAGGGAGAAAGGAAAAGCAGTAAAAGATGGGAAAGCCATAGCCGAGTAGGCATATAAAAACAACAGACGAGAGCAGGCACTAAAACGGATGCAGACAAGTCATTTAGGTGAAATCAAGCACGTACCGGCAAGTGAATGGTCACGTCCATAATATCATGTCGCGCCACCATGTGCGGAGGCGTGGCTTGTGGCGGGAGGATGGCCATGCTGGCTGCCCGGCTCGCCCGGGGCGAGTCACTGAATGAAGACGACGGTAACGACGATTGCGGCCCCCCAGGGGTCGTGGATGGGACTGCTGAGGCCACCTCGCACCAAGGCTCGCCATCGTAGTTGTCCAGGGCTTCGATTTCTTGTGGGTGTAGGGTAGGGTTGGGGATTGGTTAGTTAGGGATGGAAGGAGAGATGGGATGATGAGTACTTGCACCACAGGAGGGATAACGGAGGCAGCACGATGGCAGGAGATGGGAGAGGAAGCCTGGACAAACGACAAGGTGCAAGCGTTGCGTAGGGCATCGCCTCGGTGCCTCTTCAGCGCGGCCACGCATATACACATTGCCCACCACCCTTGGCCAGCCCACACCAGGGAAAGTAAAGACACCCCACCCCCAACGCATTGAAACGTACCAATTTGAGGGTCGTGGTGACTAAGGCCGCATACCCCGAAGTAATCAATGAGCCGACGGCTGTACTGCTGGTCCAAGGCGTGCGCGGGGTGGTGGCTGGTCATGGCTCACACTCAAGTGAGGGGATCAGGGTTGCTTGTGTTGGTGGGTGCCCCTGT
>AFGL01018297.1:0-10314 GCA_001614225.1 Nannochloropsis limnetica | reverse complement strand
CCTCGAGACGCCAATAAGGTCCGTGTTGCCCATGCCAGGATGCCAGGACCAGACGACGCCGTGACTGGTGCAGGCTTCATCTGCTTGTGAGAACAATAATGATAATGATAATATAAAATTACACACACACGTACGCCCACCCACCCACTTTCCTACCCATCCACACACCATTCAACTCTACAATCCGAGTCGGAAAGCATGCTTCCCCTCGCGCGTCTGTGTGAGATCAGCACATGCTGGTGATTGCAAATGAATGTTAAAAAAGGCCCGAGTTTTTCTGAAGTTCTGCATGTTCTTGGCTATGAAATTTGAGATTTGGAACTCTCATACGCCCACGTAATTGATCATTCTATTTAAAGAATCACCTTTCTATAACTGATACTACCATCTATCCACAGGTCCCAGTCTTGCAGCCAGATTAAAAACGTAAATCATGATCATTGCCGACCACCACATGTTCTCCATCATCGTCAAGGTCCTCCAAGTTGCTTTTTTGCTGGTCGCCTTTTCCAGCCCGTCCGTAGCTGCATGTACGTGCTCCTGCTTTGGGCCTGTTATCTGCCCTATTTCATTTAGCACAGCGTGCGAATCCCACTCAGTCTCTATACATCATCTCCTTTCCTTCTTTCACTTCCCCTCTGTTACTAATTCTCTCCCCCACGTCGGGCACTGACGTCTCCACAGGGACAGAAATGCAAAGCGATATCAAGAGAACCAAAAGCTTCAAAGTCTGGTTAGTAGAGGGCAAATACGAAACATGCGAGGCGCGGCTTTATATATGTTGTTCCTTATTTCTTCTTCACGTACCCCACGTACGTGACACAGTGTCTTCTCCTTAGGCTTTCCCTCTAGCCCTGTCAACACGGGCAACGAGTTGCTTTTTGACTGCGACAATCAGGTAAACACCAAAAGCTTGGTGCTTATTGGTATTGTCCTAGTCCTATTCTCACCACACTTTGCCCGTCGTCTCGCCATCCCTTGTTGTACCATTTCAGACACGGGATCCTTTTCCGGAACCGATCGGTTACAGTGCTTTTTTGTGTGGACCAGAAGAGGCTACTACGGACGAATGGCAGCACTGCACCCAGCACATGGTTTTTGGGGATAATGCCTTCTTGTTTTCCTACGTCTGGGATGAAGCGGTCTCGAACATGAAATTTCCTGGTGTGGTGTCAACATTTGGTAAATTTCCCAAGCCTAGCGCCTTCAAAAACATTTCCGTGGGGACCGAGCCGGTATGTAACGACTGTTGAATATATTGTATTCGTACGTACAGGAATCATTCCGTTTCTATCACATCGTCCCTCACCATACCCCCCCGGATTCTGGCATGTAGGACGATTCAATTTATACGGAAGCGTACACTGTCACGTATGGCCGAAAAAGCTTTAATCCTACTTTTGCCAGCTAGAAGGAATATATAGAAAGAAAGGAGAAGCTCAAGTACATGTAGAAGGATGAGAACAGAAAAGATAAAAGCATCTACAGTTAATGCGACACTTCACCAACGTTCTGCGGTTGCGATTCATCACATATAATATTGAGGCTCCTATTTGGCTCCTATAGGTATGAAGTTTCCCCCTCTCCTCAAGAAACAGTCAAAACTACGAGACAGGGGTTGACATCAAAAACGAAGTCGTCTTCACGGGGAAAAACATTCACTTGGGAGATAAATGACGAGGGTGAGGGGAGAAGCAAAAAGATACAAAGGAAAGGGCATGACAAGATGAAAGTGAAGCGCGACGGTCTATGGTGCGGATATATTTATCAAAATATCAATAAGTCATCATATATAATTAAGGTGGACGGCAGGGTCCGTAGGGGATTCGCCAAAAATCCAGCTGTGACCGTCATTCGAGCTTTCTGCGCTTCTTTTTTTCTTTTCTTGCCCTCAGCCAAAATGACCAGCTCACCACCTTTACAGTGTTTTGCACCACAAAAACCACCACACACATACTAGGCAATGTGTGTGTAGGCACTTTTGAGCCTTCGTTCACACATGGCGCGCTGGCATGCATCATGGCATCGCCCAAACGCCCATTTCCGCCCCCCTCAAAGGGGCTGAAAAATGGCCCAAATCACCTAATGAAGTCCCTCGTGTGGACTGCACGAGTCGGGACCGAGCATCAAGTCCTTCCTAACACACATAAATAAGACTAATAACACCCTCGTTCCCGACTCGTGCAGTTGTCTCATATGCAAACTAGGTGGTCAAAATCACCTCAAAACAGGGAAAAGGGCATGGCAGGCCAATTTTCATGAAACATGGTCAACTACAATAACGTGTAGAAGACGCCATGATAGACAATATGTCAAAGTTTTGTGGTGATCGACAGTAAGGAGGATGAGAACGAGGCGATGCAATGAAGACATTTTATGATGATGATTGAGGCGAGAGGAGTGCCTCAGGAGAAGAGTCGAAGCCAAAACCGAAGGAAGGAAATCGATTTTGACTCGCGCAAAAACTTCCCTGCCGTCCACCTTAAAAGAAACTATCATACATATTTATCATAGAAAGCCGTTTAGCTCCTATTCTTCAAAATCAGAAAGGAAGATAAGCATGGCAAGAAGAAAGAAACTCCGTATTTTCTTGTTGTCGCGTGTGTTTTCTTTACTAATCTTTCAAACAAGAAAGCTTCTTCGTGACACCTATACGCGCAAATAACAGAACAAATAGACACACCGGCTCTGTAGGACAGGTCGGCGTGTGACATGACACAATTTACTCCAGCGTGCAAACAGGCGCACACCAGGACACATAAATAAGTTGCTGATCGAAACGCGTGTGAGCCTCGATGAATGATGAAGAGAGGAGCACACACGAGCCGCACAAATAATCACGTCGTAGGACGAACCCTAGACGTCGAGTGGACAAATAGACACAGATACAGACACAAATACGCACGGAGAAACGACACATGGTACACACACACGCTCCCGACGCACACACACACACACACACGCAAACTCTTCTAGAGTCGTACACACAGCGCTGCGGCTCAATCGCACTCTGCGCCTCAACCCCACACACACACACACACACACACACACACATGAGAACAATTTCAAGAAGAAGAGATTAACCAAGCTTACTTCTGTTCCCCTCACCGAACGCACCCGACTTAGGTGGCGAAGGGAGGGGGGGCACCGTCGCAGTTCCCGATGGACATGCGGACAGCGCGAAGCTTCTTGATGGGCTCGTTTTCAAGAACGAATTCAGGAAAAGTCATGCCAAACAAGGGGCTGGCTGTGACTTCCGCGGCATCCATGGGGGATCCCGGGACGGTGGTGCCAATGCCAGCGAAGTTCCACCCCACGCCGTTGCCCGTGTTCCACGCACCCGCCGCCTCGCAGACAAGCAAAGCGGCGCGAAGCTCGGAGGCATCGGGGGTCTCCGAGAGTTGGTCATAGCAATTGGCGGTGCTGTTCACACCATTCTTGATGCGCTTGGTGGGGCTGGAACTCCCCGGGTCCGCAGCCCCAAACGTGTCCAAGGCATCCAAAAAGGCTTGATTGCAGCCGCAGGTCTGGTTCCCGTTAAAATCGGCGGCCCCCATGCAGGCAACGTCGGAGCAGCCCGTGTAAGCGTCAACGTTCCAAAAGTCGCCGGTGAGCACGTTATAATCAAACTGGGAAACATCCACTCCATACAAGCTCTTGAGACGGTTTAACCAAAAAGCGGGCGTGGGTACTTGGGGCGCGTTGCCACGCTTGGCAGCCTTGCACCCATCAAAGACGTACAGGTCCCACTCTCCAGTGGACCGGTAGTCGGGCTTGGCCGCGTAGATGGCAGGCGGCCGGGTGGCATTATTGTACGTGTAGCTGGGCGGAAACCCCACGGCCATGGCCATGTTATCGATGAGCTTATTGTCGCTGATGCCACTGCTCTTCCATTCCAGGTACTGCTGCAGGGACAAGTATCCGCCGACCCACGTGACGTCATAGCCTGATGGGTAGAGGTATTTCACGGGCGTCTCCGCTCCCGGGGCCACAATGCTGCCAAAGAGGCAAGGGTTCACCGAGTCGGAGGTCTTAGCAGCATTCCAGTACTTGGCGTATTCGCGGGGGGTGTTGACCTCGTAGGAAGACTTGACGGGCTGGACAGCCTTGGCATTGGCGTGGACAGATCTGGCCACAAAGGCAGTCGACAGCAGAAAAGCTGTGGAGCGAGTGGAGAAGAACATAATAGCGACGATGAACGAGCGGCTTTGGTCCCGAGTCCTGTGCATGGGTTGGTGAGTAGTATAGAGATCAGGGTTAGACAATTGGTGTATAAACACGCTCAAAGGACCTGTGAAACAAGAGCTATCTGCAGGCCATACGCTTCCCTTCCTTCGCAAATCAAGGTGCCTATCTATATGAGGTCGCATTGCCGATAGACAGCGAGGGGGCTGGGGCGCGTGTAGAAGCAGCCGGCCATCCTTCCATCGTAAACGTAAGTGGCGAGGTCATGGGGGCAGCGAACCGCGAGTCAACTTAAAAGAGTGGTAGTGGAGGGGAGTCAAAGGGCAAGTGGTAGGGGTGGCGTTGGCCAGAGCATATTCGAGGGTGGTGGCGAGCGTTGACATGCGAGTCTTGTCCAAGTAGCGGACAATGACAGTAGCAACTGGTCTCTAATTGATGGGCATACTGTCTTGTTTGCCACTTTCTTTAGGCATTGAATAGGCGCAGAGCCGTGGTGCCATGCTGTGGAGAGAAAAGAGGAATCATCCAAACATACAGATAAACAAACAAATTGAACAAATGAAGATGCCCGCTTCATCTTGCACTCCACAAACAATTTTTCTAAAAAGTTAAAGTAAATTAATATAATTATTTCTCAAGAGAGAGAGGCGCAGGAAGAGACGCCTTCAAAGATGGCGAAGATGTGTGGGGTGGGGTTGGGGAAGGGATACAAAGAGAGACCCTTGGCTTTGCTGTATTACCCCAAAGATTAGGCCGAACGAGTTGAAAATGACTGAGAACGCGGCATAGTAGTGCAACAAATTAGTCCCCCTTGATGCTTCGCTCTTTTTGGCTTTATTTATTAGTATCTTTCGGTGGGAGAGACAGATGTGTGCTTTTTGCTCAACACCCGTGCAGCCGTTGAGGGGAGCGTTGCATCTCCATGCGTTGACCCCCTCGATGGGTCCGCCAACCAGGATCACAGTGAAGTTGGGGAAATGGGAAAGAACATGCTCTGTTTGCTCTACTTCCTGCAGGACGATGTCCGGCGGCCGAGGAAGACTGCAAGCGCAGCATGGTAGGGCAGCAAAATAGTTGCGCGTGCCATTTCGGGCATTAGATTCTATTTTTTTCTCTCCCTCTCCCATTTTTGAAAAAAAAAAACAGAAGGCTTAGTACGAAGGAGAGAAGTAGTGAGTGTGTCAGCTTTAACAGGGTGCTTCCTGACACAGTGGCATGATTGCTTGAATTTGAAAGACCTTGTGGCGGAACGGCAAGTACGATGATGCAGCAGCCCTACACACAATATGCACACTCCTGCGACGTCGAGATGGGGTTGGTGATTGTCCTTGCTTCTTTGACGCGAGTCAACGCGCTGGAGAGTGACGGCCCCCCCGATCGAAGCTGACGTCTGGACCCTAGGCCTTCACCCTGTCCTAGCTTTTGTTCACCCCTTCATTTGTTGATCGTCACTTTGCGGCACCAGTAGCCTCGGTGCCGCACCAAGGTTTCCAATGCGTGACGAATATCGCCCCGCTCCCTATCAGCAAAAGCTTGACCCAAGAGGTTTTTTCCTCTTCGAGAAATGCGTACCACTTTTTAAACAGCGACAAAGACAATTCTCACCATTTTCCATCTTCTCGAACCACAAACACAGCAACATCTAGAAACAAGCCCGAGACGCCATGAGGTCTTTTGTTCTTTGCCTTGGAATCTTCTTGGCCACCGCCGGCCTCGCCACGGCTAAGTTTAACAGCAGCACGGGTCTTCCCCACACGCGTGAGCCAAAGTACCCAGGTAAGAGAAGACTTTTATTGGCAGGCTGTAAAGGAAGCCTTTACATTATGTCCTTATTTGGTTATTTCTCATGTCCTTCCTCAGCCACGAAGAAATGCGACCCGACCCGCTGCATCTGCACGCCCGAGGCCTACATTGAAGCTTTCCTCAAGACTCCCAACCTGAGCGGAAATGAGACGAGCAATCCCGATCTCGCAACTGCAGTCATCCCAGGCCCTGTGTGTGTGGGAGAAAACCTTGTGGCTCGTATAAATGGGAATGGCATCCCTCCGGTCACTCCGACGCTCGCACCGCTAGGTATGCATTCCTAGACTTGTATCCCTTCCACAAGGGTCATTGATACATTTGACACATTCGCACGTGGCACACAGACAGGAACAAGCACATGGTCTTTGTTTTTGACCATATCGGTCTGGAAAAAGTCCTGGCTTTGGGACAATACCGTGCCAAGCAGATCAAGTCTTTGATTGGGTACGTACCGGGCGGTTGAAGGTGTTTCGATCGAGAGTTTTCTCATCAATAAACATAAAACAGTTTTGGCGCCATCAACACATTTACGTGCGACGTTCCGAGTAAGCAACAGCTGGTTGTCCTTCAAGTGAACGAGCCCAATGTCTCCGGCGGGTGTCGGCGCAAGAGTGCTAGTAAGTACTGAGTCAATCTCGTTCGTCGGGTGTTTTTTTCTTCCTTACATATTTTTCTCTCTACCTTACTACAGCGGACGTCTACAGCAATATCGCCAACAAGTGCAACAAAGGCAGTAAGTACCAAAGAGAGGATGGTCTGGTGAGTGGAGAAAGCAAGGCAACTGATTCACGCCCCTATGTTATACTTGGCTGGTCGCCCTTTTCTAGCCAGCATGTCCGCTATCTGGGACAATGCGTTGCCGTTTCTCGAGCAGGTTTTCAAGACTGACCTGAGCGACTTTGAGGTAAGCAAGGGGCCTGAAATGGAAATGGGGTCGCAAAATTAAGTCCAGGCATTCCTTAACTCACCCTTTACTCGCTCTCACGCATACGACAGCCCGCCATGGACATCATCAAGACGTAAGTACAATGGAGGCAAGAAAGGAGTATTCTGTCCGTTTAGGTACTTATCATGGAAGCATGCACAGGACGCGATTCGAGGACTTGACCGGCTGCGACACTGTGGAAATTTCGGCGCTAGGGTTTCCCGCGAACATTGACTTTGCCAACTTGAAGGCAGCAGGTATGAAGACCACTGTACTTTCTTCCTCTTCCTCTCAAAATTGCGCGTACTCATATTGTTTTCCATGATTCACACAAAGGCTGCTCGGACGCGTTTGCTAAGGCTATGGGTGACTTTGGCGCGCTGTCGTCTCCTTGCTATAAGCCTTCCATTGCGGAGATGAATCAGAACGCAGCCAAGTACCTCTACTACACGGAGGGCCGCAGAGGTCGCAAAAGCAATTACTGTGAAGGTTAGTAGGGTTGAGCAGGGCGAGAGGTTGAAAAAATGGTATTTAGGTACCTCTTTGTTCAATTAAGTGTGACTTGACTGATTTCTCATCTTTTCGTCCACATTATTTCACCAACCCATGGGCAAACACGCCAGCGGACATCCTGTTCCAGCAGCTAGACCCTTCGTCGCCCGGTATTGCTGAACAGATCCGTGCGTACTTATACATCACACAGGGTTTTAACGCTTTTTACGCCGGTTATGGGGTAAGTCAAGGGGTGGAAGGAAATCTTCAGGTTCTGGGTGGGGTTTAGAAACCTACTCACGGTTTGATTACTCTCGCTTTTCCATGTTCTACAAAGTACACTGCCAACGATTACGGACAGCCTCAGATTCCTGAGAGGTGGATCAACAATCAACTTTATGGTGAGTGCATTCTTGTATTGAAGTACAAGCTTGGTTAATGTTGCTTTGTCTTTATGAAGCTAAATCCATGCCTCATCCATTACAGCCAAGACCACCTGGGCCAGCACCGGTCTGGATTGCTCCCTGTCTTCGGACCCGGCCGAGATTCAGGCACTGGGCCAAACGGAGCTTGGCAGCGATTTCGTGCCGTACCTAGCTGGCTTCTAAAAATCGTGCTGCTGAGGATGAGGACGTCTGTTTCTCCCTTTTACGCGTCTCGTTTTTCGTGGTGATTCATTTTGTACTCATTGGTCTACATGATTGTCCACTACGCCCAAGTTATGACTTGCAGTGGAGAGGGTGTATTGGGTGAGCTTGTTAGCCATGTGGTGATACGTCTTTGCTAAGTGCGATATGTGTGTGTGTATGTGTGTGTGCGTGTGTGTGTTTTTGTGTGTATTTGTGTCTGTGTTTGTGTCTGTGTGTATGTCGCTTTTCACGGTGGAAGGTCTCGCTTTCTGGTTTCCTGGCTAGCCTATATCATCCGGGCCCAGGAATGGTGAGGCGATGCTGGGCAGCGAACTATCTTATTGCTAAGATTTACTGTCACTGAGGGTTATACTATGTTTACGTTGAGAGGCATTTGGTATTGTGTTGTGTTCTTGTGCATGTTGTTATGTGGGCCGCTTTGAGGGCCTTTCACGACAGGCTGTAATTTGCCTGTTGCGCTCTCATTCTGAGTGTATATGTGTTTGTGTTTGTTCAAGTGCTCATGTACCCATAACGAAGGACAAACCTTATTTGTGACTTCATGATTCGATTTCTTCTAGCATAGCATGTTTGCCTGTAAATTACTCTTGTTCACTCATTTGCTTCATTCTCCTATGCAAAATGCCTGTGCACACATGATTCTTGACCAACGTGTTCTATGTTCCCAACGGATAGCTCAAAAACGAAGCTCGAAGAATTTGGCACGAATAGCACCTGGTTGATACTTTCCTCTTTTACTGCATTTTAATAGCATATCATAGCAATAATAATAGCAATCAAAGCATATGAGGCTCATTAGACGCATCTACAGGTCAAGTTCATCATTCATACGTCAAGCGCATCATTTCCCCCTCCCAATCATATGTATGGCCGTCTTAACACACAATATATCATCTCGCCTCTCTTTCAAACTCCTCGTTGTGTGTGCATCAAGCTTCATTTCTTAATTGCACCGCAAAGGGACAACGCTGGCCGACCATGGGCAGTAGTTTTGCGCCACTTGCACTGCTGCTTGAAAATTCTCACATGTCATGCCGAAGGCTCCGTTGTTGGGCAGGTTCCACCCAGGTTGGGAGGACGCAGTACTCCCGAGAGGTGCTATTGTAGCTGTCCGTGTACGTATAATTGCCCGTTGGATCCCGGTTGCCGTAGCCTATGTTGCAGGCGCAGTCGTCAAAGTAGATGGCACTCTTTAAAGTGGGGACGACGCTAAATACGCTTTTGATGCTTCCCCCTTTGTCAAATCGGAGCAAGGATTTCTTGTCGCATGCCCCCTCTTGGTCAGGTCGGTAATGACGAGTGCAATAATCGTCCGGGTTTATTGACGTATACCCAGGGTAATGTACATGGACCGTGCGCCCAAGTTCGGCAGCATACCAAGCGGACCAGGTTGGGTAGTGGCCCGGCGCCGGGGTCTGCGGGACATTGTTGAAGAATTTGCGGACGCTCACTTCAGTGTTCTGTTGTGTAGTGGTGGCTATATTTATGAGTGTGAGATAAAAACGATGGTAATACCCATCGATCATTCGTTCCCGACCACGGTCGAACTTACAAAACTAATGCAGCCAATGTGTCGTTTGTTCTCCCAGCAGTTTTTGATGATCGTCGCCGAATCCGAAGCCCAAATGCTGCTCTGGGAGCTTCCACAACCATTGTGCTGGTACGCCGTCTTGCATCCCTCCGGGTTGCCACACGATTCACACAGGTAATGTGCGCTGCACTTCGCCGGATCCGTGCAACAATTGGCTCCACCCTTAGACTTGGTCTGCTGGACCCGCGGATCGTCCCGTCCATGTCGAACATGCACGCGGTCGTCCAGGCGTCCTCCACGGATCCGGGAGAAGGGGTCGGAGCCATGGTCTGCGCACAGAGCTCATGAGTCCAGGCGCGATCGCGTGTCACCTTGACCTGTTTGTTGCGTGTTTGGAGAAGAAAACGTTTAATTAGGGAGGGTTGGCATATACTTGACCCCGAGCCTATCATTGCCTCCGCTACTGGCGAACATACCGGCGTGGGCTTATAAGCCACCTGGCATGCATACAAGCTGTTATATGTTTGATGGTAAATGAAGAACTTCGACTTGGCGCACTGATCCACCTCCACTTTGAGGGTAATAGTGAACGTTTGCTTGAGCGGGATCCCTTCCCAAGCCAGATACAGGTAGCCTTGCGGATCCTCGGCAAATGGAGTGCTCACGACCTTGCGCGTTTTGGTGGGGGGATGCTGGCCTTAATAAAATTCAGGCCCGGTGGCAAGTAT
>AFGL01018094.1:0-10622 GCA_001614225.1 Nannochloropsis limnetica | reverse complement strand
CCCTCCCTCCCTCCCTCCCTCCCTCTCTTTGGAAAATGATTTAAGAAGGGAACATTTACTCCTCATCATCATCCACCACCTTCTTGCCGTACTTCTTCACCACCTCCTCCTGCACATTGGGCGGGACAATATCATACGCATTCAACTCCATCGAGTACGACGCACGGCCCTTGCTCATCGAACGCAACGACGACACATACTGAAACATATTCGCCAGGGGCACCATCGCCTCCACCGTCTTCGCATTCCCCCTCTCCCCCAACTCCGCAATCTGCCCACGCCTCGAGTTAATATCACCAATCACATCCCCCATGTACTCCTCAGGAGTCACCACCTCCACCTTCATCATCGGCTCCATCAGCTTCGACCCAGCCTTCCTCAATCCCTCCCTCGCCGCCGCCCGGCCAGCGATCTCAAACGCCAACACGGAAGAGTCAACATCGTGAAAAGCACCATCGACCAACGTAGCCTTCAACCCCTGCACAGGGAAGCCAGCCAACACGCCATTCCCCATCACAGACTCCACACCCTTGAGGACACCCGGGATGTACTCCTTCGGGATAGCCCCACCCTTGATTTGGGTGTCAAACTCGAAGTTCTTCCTCTCCTTCTTCTTCCCATCCTTATCCTCCCCGCCACCAATCTCCTCCTCCGTCATGGGTTCAAAACGAATCTTGACACGAGCAAACTGACCACTGCCACCCGTCTGCTTCTTGTGGGTGTAATCCACATCAGCCGAGCGGGTGATCGCCTCCCTGTAAGCCACCTGAGGGGCACCCACATTGCATTCCACCTTGAACTCACGCTTCATGCGGTCCACAATAATCTCCAAGTGCAACTCCCCCATCCCCTGAATAATAGACTGCCCCGTCTCCTCATCACGGGAGAAACGGAAGGAAGGGTCCTCAGCCGCCAGACGCATCAGCGCCATGCCCATTTTCTCGGTATCCGCCTTCGTCTTGGGCTCGACGGCAATAGAGATGACAGGGTCAGGGAAGTCCATCTTCTCCAGAATCACAGGCTTATCCTTATCACACAACGTCTCCCCCGTGATCGTGTCCTTCAACCCGACAATAGCCACAATATCACCGGCACGAGCACTCTTCACCTCCGTACGGGAGTTCGCGTGCATCTCCAACATGCGGCCCACACGCTCCTGCTTGTTCTTAGGAGAGTTCAGCACCGTCGACCCCGACTCAAGCACCCCGGAATAAATACGCGTAAACGTCAAGGGTCCCACGAAAGGATCATTCATAATCTTGAAAGCCAAAGCAGAGAAAGGCACCTCATCATCAGACGCGCGGGAAGTCGGCTCCCCCGTCAACAGGATACCCTGGATAGGCTCCACCTCAGTAGGGGCAGGCATGTAGTCCACCACAGCATCAAGCAAAGGCTGCACACCCTTGTTCTTAAACGCCGAGCCGGTCAGGACAGGTACAAAGTGCTGGAGCAAAGACCCCTTACGGATACATTTCTTCAGCACCTCCACCGAGGGCTCCTTCCCGTCAAGGTACTCCATCAGCACCTCCTCGTCCTCCTCCACGGCCTGCTCCACCATCTTCTCGCGGAACTCCTTTGCCTTGGCCTTCAACTCATCCGAGACCTTGCTGCATTCCATGAGAGGGGTCACGTCGAACTTCGCGCCAAGCTCCTCATCCTGCCAGGTGATCGCCTCCATTTTTACCAGGTCAATCACACCCAGGAAATCAGACTCCGCACCAATGGGCAGCTGCAACACAATAGGGTTCGCCCCCAGGTTCTTGCGGATCATGTCCACGCACCGGTAGAAGTTCGCGCCCATGCGGTCCATCTTGTTGACGAAGCACATACGGGGCACCTTGTACTTGTTTGCCTGTCGCCAGACCGTCTCAGACTGGGGCTCCACGCCCGCCACGCCATCAAACACAGCCACCGCCCCATCCAGCACACGCAAAGAACGCTCCACCTCCAAGGTGAAATCGACGTGGCCCGGCGTATCGATGATGTTGATGCGGTGGTCATTCCAGAAGCAGGTGGTGGCGGCCGAAGTAATGGTGATCCCACGCTCCTGCTCTTGCTCCATCCAGTCCATGGTCGCGGCACCCTCGTGCACCTCACCAATCTTGTACGACTTGCCGGTGTAGTACAGGATACGCTCCGTGGTGGTGGTCTTCCCCGCGTCAATATGCGCCATGATACCGATGTTGCGGTAGTCTGACAGAGGGGTCACACGGCCCTCGGTGGGCGCGGTCTTGCTGGCCGGCTTGGCCTCGGCGGCCGTGCTCATGGAGAGAGTTGTCCGTCTGTGCGGTGTGTGTGGTGGTGATAAAAGAAAGAGAGAGACAATTGAGTGATCGGGGCGTGAGGCTCAACACGACGGCAAGCCAGCATGTGCTGACGACGAGGGGAGATAGAACAAACGCAGGGAAGATCGTCCAGGACCTGGCCCTGCCACACTGCGGGGGGCATGACCAGGGCGGCCGGCATCATCACACACACAAGGAAAGGACGTGGCTCCGTGCACGCATGGATGGAGGGGAAGGGATTGGCTTGCAAGCTTACCTGGCCAGAGGAGAAGGCCCATTGTGTTGTTGGAGGGTGGTGGACCGCAGGGGCGCCAGTGTGCTGGGCACAAAGGCAGCCGCCTGCCCCAATCCCACGAGCAGGACCGAGCCGGAAAGCAAACGCATCTTTACGTCTGTGTTGGTGGGGAGGGGAAAGAGAGGAAGAAAGGGCATGAGCAAGAGGAGTGCAAATGAGGGCGCGCGGCCTCGTACGTGGAGGCACCAGCCCAAGCCAAAGCAAGATTGCAGCTGATGATGGCGACGCGGGCTTGGACAATTGACCAAGGAGCTGCGCCAGCCACCCATCCCTTGTCAAATCAGCACGCAGGGTGCAACCATGATGACTGCTGGGCAAAGAGCATGGTGGGGTGCGCCCACACGACCACGGCTCAAGATATACTTGGGGGGTCGTGCTGGTGCTTCCCTTTCGTTCGCTGCCTCAGCAACAGCAAGCTTGGGGCTCGCTAGCGCCGATGTGTGGATGTGGACAGGAAGCAAAGCGCCTCGATTTACCCCCCCTGGAAACGCCACTTGGAAGGCAAACACCACGAGCACACTCTACGAAAATTGTGCCTCGTTTTAGCGTCAAAGCTGCAGCCACTGCTTTGTTTTGATAGCCGCGTATTTTGTCGTGTGGGGGCGGACCTGAAAAAAAAAACTCCCGCCCCCTCCCCATTTGCCCGCCTCCGCCAAGCCTAAAAAGCAATAGAAAGTAAAGTAAAGAGCGCATGTACTGTGATTTCCTGCTGCTGCGGTTTCTTGTTTCTTTTTTCGTTTTCGTTCGGACTTGGGCCTGGCCTATATGGCCTCGACCCGCCGAGGACAGCATTAGGACAGGGGGAGGAAAGGAAGGACACACATACAGCACACACAACACACCAGTAAATACGCACAGACAGCACATGAAGGACTACTGCACAACCGCCACCACAGATAAAACACACAAAACACACACACACACACATATATTCCTTCCCCCCTTTTTGTGCCCCTTCCCTCTTTTCGGAAAAAAATAACCCAAAAAGACACGCACACGTATGTATATAAATAAGATGATGAAAATACTACTACCCTGACTCTGCTACAACTCACACAACACGCACAAACAATCACGTCCACACACTCATTTAATGCGCAGTACGGCCCACAGCGCCCTTGAACGCCTCATCCAACACCTCACACAGCGTCGGGTGGGTATGCACCATCATCGCCAGCTCGTTCACCGTCGTCTTGGCCGCCATAGCATTCGCGCACTCCTGAATCAAATCCGCGGCGTGCAAGCCAATAATATGCACGCCCAACAAATCGCCCGTATCCTTGTTCACCAACACCTTGGCAATCCCATCCGGCTCCCCCTCAGCCAACGCCTTGGAATTCGCGCGGAAATGCCCAATGCTCTTCCCGACCTTGAACCCCTCCTTCTCCCCCTTCGCCTTAGCCTGCTCCTCACTCAACCCCACAAACGCCACCTCCGGGTGCGTGAAACAAGCAGCCGGCACCGTATTATGGTCCACGGCATGCTTCCTCCCCTTAATATTCTCCACCGCACTCACCCCCTGCGCGGAGGCCGCGTGCGCAAGCATCAACTTCCCGTTCGCATCACCGATGCAATACAAATTCGGTACCACCTTCCCTCCCTCCTCCGCCGACTTGGTCAACACCCGCATATTCTCATCCACCTGCACAAAGCCCCTGAACGTCTCCACCCCCACCTCTCCCAAGCCCAATTCCTTGGTATTAGGCACTCGCCCCGTGGCAACCATGCAAGCATCCACCTCCAACACCTCCACCAACTCCTTAGTCTTCGCATCGATCATCTCAATCCGCACGGGCTTCTCCCCTGGTATCCCCGGCGTGACCTTGGAAGCAAACACGCCCGTCCTATAATCAATCGCCCTAGGCTTGATCAGCAACCGCTCCGCCACCCGCGCAATCTCCGGGTCAAACGTAGGCATAATCCTATCCATGGCCTCAATAAACGTCACCTCCGACCCTAACGCCGTATAGACATCCGAAAACTCCAACCCGATATACCCCGACCCAATAATAGCCAGGTACTCAGGCACGCGCTCCAATTTCAACCCACCATCAGAAGTAAACACCGTCTTCTCATCGCACTCCACCCCAGGCGGGACAAAAGGCAACGAGCCCGGCGCCAGGATAATGTCCTTGGCCGTGTAGACCTTCCCCTCACCCATGACCTTATGAGGGCCCGCCAACACACCCTTGGCCTCAATCACATCCACGCCCAAGGCCTTGAGAGAGTTTTCCAAGTTCCCTTTGACCTTGTTGGCCAGGTTCGACGCATGCGCCGCCACCGTGGCCCGATCATAGCTAATATCACCCTCGACCGTGATGCCCAACGCCTTGAGGTGGTGCGCATCCTTCATGTCACGCACACGCCCAGCAGCCGCCAACAAAGCCTTGGACGGCACACAGCCGCGGTTCACGCACGTCCCCCCCACGTCCTTGCCCGAAAACACGGCCGTCTTGAGCCCCTCCGAGCGGGCATGCAGGGCAGCGCCGTGCCCTCCCACGCCACACCCGACGATGATGACGTCGTAGTCATACTGCTCCCCCATGAAGAGCGCGCCTTGTCGGGTCGAGAGCACACGAAAACGCGGCGCGGTCGCGGCAGGGGCGGCAGTGCTGCGTCTGCTCGCTGACATCAGATGGGATGCAGGCGTGGGTTGGAGGAAGGCCGTGGCCCCCGTGGCCAGCAATAGGCAGGACAACGACAACCGCATCGTGGCTGTGATGTGACTGTGGTGGGGAGAAAGGGGAGGGAAAGCGTGAGACGAGGGCCATAGATCAGTCATGTGCAAATCACGGGGGGGGCTTGGCGTGGGCGAAAGAGCGAGGCCTTGTCGACGCACTACACGAGAGGGGGAGGGGAGGCTGGCTCGGAGCCTGCGAAAGTGGCGTGCAGCAACCGACACAACGGCCTGGGTTGGGTTAGACACAGCCACATCTCACGCGTGTACGTGCATGGCAACAAAGCGAAAGCTGGGCGCCTTGTCTTCGTGGGGTTTGATGATGCGTAGGAGGAGGGCGAGCCGAAGCTCTCCTCGAAAGAAACGCCAGCAGGCTGCCCAACGAAGCATGAGGGAACAAGGGGCGAGAGTTCGTCGGGCCCATTTGTACACTGTAAATGTGCCCCTTTTCCTTTCTTTGCGAGCAAAAGAACTTGTCTGTCTTACGATTTGTGGTTTTGCCATGCTGTATTTATGCCTCTTTGTGTTTTGTTTTGCAAGCGCAAGGAGGGCCGTGGGGGTCGGGAGGTTTGTCGAAGCCCGTCGAAACGCGTTTACACGACACCAAAACCCTGTGTTCTCTTTTGCGTCTTTATTTTTTCATTCATTCTTTGTGAGTTTTTATATGCCCTGCTGATTGTATTTTACCAAAAATTGCCTTGTCTTTTCCTGCTGCACATTTTCATTTCCTCCCCCACTCCCATTCCTCCTGTACACCTACACCCGCTCTCTCTCCCTGCCCCTCGTCAAACGCGCACAACCCGCGTCACGCGCGTGTGGCAAGCCGGACATTCCTTGCACGTATGGGCACACCCAGAGCAAGTGCAAAGATGGCCACAGGGAAGCACAGCGCAATTCACGTCCCTCCTTTTGCACACTAAGCAAGTATTTTGCTGCATCTGCGTCCGCCTGCCAGTACTCTCTCGCTGGGTTGCTCCTGCTGCGACTGCTGGCGCTGCTGTCGTCGTGGTGGTGGACACCGGACGCCGGCTACGGCGGCGCCGCTCATCCTCGTCACTTTCCTCGTAGTCCTCTTCCTCCTCCTCTTGCAGCACTGAGCTCTCCTCCTCCTCCTCCTCAACAATCTGTTGCCTTGACCGATGCGACGACGACGACACCCGCCGATTGCTCACCCGGCGACTACTACTACTCCTCCTCCTCTCCTCCAACCCCCCACCACCACTTACTTCCTCCCGAAGCAAAAAATCAATCGTCCCCCACAACTGCTGCCGATCAGCAATCTCGGATATCTTGCACTCCTTCACCGTCACCAACCACCGCATTACCTCCGTCCGTTGATACCTCGCCGCCACTCCTAACACACTATCCCCCTTCTGAGTCAGCAGTGGGGCAGCCCCATCCATTGTCTCGTACAAAGGACACCCAAGTTCATCGACCAGCCACCGTAACAATTCTAGGTTACCCCCTTCGGCCGCACAATGCACAGGGTACTCCCTCACAGACTGCACCAGAAAAGGCGTCCATATATTCACATTCCCACTCGCGCACAACTCCAACGCCCTTGTCCGATCCCCCTCCTTCAAGGTCCGTCGAAAATTCCATGCTAAATGATTACATGCATCACAGACACGGACAGTCCGCTCATTGTTGTGGTAGGTGGGAGGAAGCATGCCCTGAGGCCACCGGGACTTGGAGCATTTTCGACACACCAACTGCCCGCAATTCCGGCAGTGCAACGGCGTCTTATGCAGGCTCTTGCCGTCGCCCTGACACATGTAGCAGACGCAGCCTTTCACCGGCTCGGCCCACACGGGGGGGGCATGGTTCCGACACGCGGCCAGGGCCCCTTCCTCCGTCCCGTGGAACCCCATGGTGGTGTAGGCTGGCCGCGTGCCCTGCGGGTCTGTATAGAGGCCCCGTACAAAGGGCTGGACCAACGACACGGTCGCTTGCCAGGCACCATTCTCGCGTTGCCGGACGTGATAGTTGAGATACTGTCGAGGGACGGGGCGAATAGTGCCAAAGTTCGCGCCACTGCCAGAGGAAGAGGAGGAGGCCGACAAGGATGTGGATGGGCTGCTGCTGCTGGTGGGGTCCAGCATAAACAAGGCAGAGGACAAGTCGAAGGAGGAAAAACTGTCCATCTTACCCCGCAAGTACTGCTTGGCCAAGCTCAAGACCCGCGTGGTGGTGCGCACCTTGTCGCGATCGGAGGACGTGGCTTGCATGCGCGCGCCGCTGGCCGACAGGACCTGCCCCAAGGTCTGTGTATTACTGCGGACATGTGGTATGCTTTGTGGCGGCGCGGGCTGCTGATGCGAATGTCGATGCGTGGGCTTGGGTTTGACGGCGGCGGAGGTGCGTGTGTCCGGAGGTGCAGACGGGGGTGGGTAGCTGGGAGGGCGGGCAGAGGAGGAAGAAGCGAAGGAGGAGAAGCCAAAGGGATGCGGTTCTCCCTTGTTGGCGCTCCTCCGACGGCCCGCCATGGGCATCGAGGTGGCCATGGGCCTGCGCGTGCGCCTGTCATTGTTGATGTGAGTGCATCGAGTGAGTGTGAGTGGGATGATTTGACACGAGAGACGAGAAGCGTCGTACGTTTAGACCCCAGCCAACGGCCGAAGCAAAAATTCAAACGCCCAAGCGATGCGACACCTGGAGCGCAATTACTACGCACGCTACGAGCTTTGGAGCTGCTGATAGACACCCGCCAGGATGCCCTAGATAATTTCCCTACGGAAGCGGGCGCGTTTGCCTGGCCAACAGCCAGGCATGGGGGTGCGTGGCTTAGCTTAGCTTATTGTCACCCTCCTGTAATAAGAGCGCTGGTGAACGACGCTTGCATGGCACTGGCTCTATCCCACACAACCTGCCGCAAGACAACCGCACATTAGGTACTTACGAATTAAGTGAGCATGTTACTACGGTATGCATCTTTGGCGGGTGCCAAGCTTGTACATTTACAATTGGTTTTCTCAAACACTAGCGCCACTTCCCACCCCTCTTGCCTAACCCTGGCCCACACACCTGCAGGTTCTTTCCTGCGACCTACCACGAATGCTTACACCCATGAACGGTGAGTTGCTCTTGATCATTGATGTCGTTTTGTGCCGCATTGACATTGCTTTCTTGGCGCCCTACACGCCCAATGACCCCTCCACTGCACGTCTTTGCCCCCCCTGCTTTTCTCACCATCCCACACCTCAACACCACACACACGCCCTCGGCTGATAGAGAGGAAGGTCGACCGGCTTTGATGCACGAGAAGCAGCGTAGCTCAGAGGAAGAGTGTAGGGCCCATAACCCTAATGCCGTACGATCGAAACGTACCGCTGCTAACACTGAACCTTTTGCACGCCCACCCATTCGGCCCATACTTTTTTTGTTGTTTCTCGAAGGAATGCTTGACAAACAACGTGAGCAAAGCATTATCTTCCCCACCATCTCATCGGTTTCGACTTTTCTTCTTTTTACATCTTCCTTACTTTACTACTCGTCGTCCTTGTCCTTTCCGATGCGTTTCTCCACCCGGCCACTGTACTTCTTGGTGATTTCCGACTTGATGTCGGGGCGCCACGTTTGCCGCAAGGCCGTGTACCCTCGCTTCGCCCCGTCTTCCATACTAATCCCCTCCTGAGAAGGCGCATCCGGCACACTCAAGCCACACCGGGCCGCCGCCATCTTGACTAGCTCCCGTTGCGGCGCCCGTTCCCCACTGAGCACCATGGCAATGTCCTGAAAGGAAGGAGAGGGTGGGTGTGTAAGTGGTATGCGAGCACGGCTGCCTTCAGTCCCCTTATTTTCCCAGCGTACCTTTTGCCGGTCCAAGTTCTTGAGCATCAGCGCGTAGTCCTTGGCCTGTTGCCGGCGGCACTTGGCCACCTCGCTGTCCGGAGAGTCTTGGCTCTCCACAAACTGAGCGGGGGGTGGAAAGGAGAGGGGAAGGGGATGGTGAGGAATGGAGAGGCAAAGGTCCCGGCCGTGGCTCTGTACTAAAACTACCTGTTCTCGGATGAAGGTCTGGTACTGGCTATCGGCCTGGGCAGCCGTAGGCCACTGCTGGAAGTTCTTGAGGATGGCCCGGACGTCGCCTAGCAACTGTAGAGCAAGGGGAAGAGTGGGTGGGTGAGAATGAACGGTGCCATGCCTACTTCCACTTCTACCGGCATAATTCAGGAGAGTACTTACCCCTTTGTTACGTAGGGCGGCGGGGGGCAAAGGCGTGGGCGGCATGGCTTGCTTGGTCCGGTCGGGGCGAGGCTGTGGGCTGGGGAGGGGAGGCAGAGATGAGGAGTGTTCGTCTTGGTTGAGAAACAATGACCACACAATCGGGAGCGCAACCACGTCCTGCATCTCCTCCACATCCTTGCGCTTGTAATGGTAGTGGTGCGGGGCGTGGACGTGCTTGTGAGACGCAGGCCAAGTGTCCATTTAGCTATTTGTACTCGAGGGTTCGTCGACATCATCACATGCGTATTTTCTTCTTTTTGCCTTTCATCATGCATGCCTCTCCTCTCCAAACCACAAGCACTCACCCCACACCCACACTCTACACAGGCACACCTAGAGCATGGGACGCTCACGATCCGGCTCGGAAGCCTCAGAAGCGTCGTCTGCCTCGTCAGTAGCTTCCCGCTCTCGTTCTCCTGGCGACCTGAAGCGGCCGCCACAGGAGGAACTCAGCAAGAAGCGCTCTTACTCTGGCTCTCGGTCCCGCTCGCCCCCGTCCCGCTCGCCCTCGGGGGCGCCTGCCAGGGGTGGTGGGGCGGAGGCGGGGAAGGAGAAGGAGGACAACGGTGGGAAACGCCAGCGCGCTGCTTCCCCTAGCCCGGCTGCTGCCTCCCCTGCGGCCTCTGCCTCGGAAGATGAGGAGGAAGATGACGAGCCCGCCAAGCTGCACGTTTCGGGGCTGAGCCGCAATGTCACGGAGGCACATTTGCAAGAGATCTTTGCCACGTTTGGGAAGCTGTCGCGGGTGGAGTTGGTGGTGGACCGACGGGTGGGTTTGTCGAGGGGATTTGCCTATGTGGAGTTCGAGCATCGCAAAGACGCGGAGGAAGCCCAGTTGTACATGGATGGCGGGCAGCTCGATGGCGGGGTGATTAAGGTGAACTTTGTGTTGTTGGGCGGCCGTGGTGGTGGGGGTGGAGAGATGGGTGCCAAGGCGGGCGGGGGGAGGAGCCGCAGTCGAAGCCCGCCTGGCCGTGGTGGAGGGGGACGTGACATGTATGATCGGAATGGCGGAAGGAATGCTGGAGGGCGGGAGGGATGGCGTGGCCGGAGCCCTGAGCCTCCTCGTGACGCACGGCGTGGCAGGTCTCGGTCGCCGCCTCGCGGAGGAGGAGGAGGAGGGGGAATGTATGGCAAT
>AFGL01017962.1:0-11454 GCA_001614225.1 Nannochloropsis limnetica | reverse complement strand
CCCATCCACCCCCCATCCCCCCATCTTCTTCCAGCCACCCCAAAGCGCGATGGACAGCAGCAGCAGCAAGCGACGGCGGCAGGAAGTGGACGAGGAGGACGAGAAGCTCAAGGCCCTGCTGCAAAGCTCGGACGACTACGTCCCGTACGTCTCGCTCAAGCAGCGCCAGCGCCAACAGCACCAACCCGGCACCAACGGCGGGGGGCGGGGGCATGACGATGGTGAGGCCCGGGAGGAGCAAAAGGGCCGTGGCAACCACCCCGAGGGCGACGACGACGAGGAGAACGGTCAAATGAATGGCGGCGGCGAAGCAGGAGCAGGAGCAGCCAAGCCAGACCTGGACGCGGAGCTCGCGGATGCCAAGCGAAGCTTGTTGGACGTGACCGAGGAAATGAAAAAGAAGCGGGAGCACATGGACCCGACCCTGGTCAAGATGGAGCTGCAAAAACAACAAGAGCAGCGCATCTTGGGAGAAGCCAACCAAGTGCAGACCAACGCCTTGCAATCAGCCGCAGAACGGGCACAAGGCTTCAGGTACACGGAAAGTCTCAAGACTGGCTGGACCCCTCCCTCGCACATCCGCGCCATGACCGCCGACGACTGCGCGACGTTCCGGAAAAAATGGCACATCATCTGCGAAGGCGTGGACTTGCCGCCGCCCATCAAGAACTTCAAAGATATGCGCTTCCCTGAGCCCATCATGAAGGCGTTGGCCAAGAAGGGCATCGCCAAGCCGACCCCCATTCAGGTGCAGGGCCTCCCGGTGCTCTTGAGCGGGCGAGACATGGTGGGGATTGCCTTCACGGGTTCGGGTAAGACCATGACCTTTGGCTTACCCCTGGTCATGCTGGCCTTGGCGGAGGAGAAGAAGATGCCGTTGGAGGGCGGGGAGGGTCCGATTGGGATCATTTTGTGTCCGTCCCGCGAGCTGGCAGGGCAGACGTTTGAGGTGCTCGACTACTACTGCGAGGCTTTGGGGCAGGGGGGCTTTCCTCGGCCACGGGCGTTGTTGTGCATTGGTGGGATGGACAAACGGGCGCAGATTGATGCGGTGCAACGGCAGGGGGTGCATATCGTGGTGGCGACCCCGGGGAGGTTGCGGGATTTGTTGCAGTTGAAAAAGATGAATTTGAACCTGTGTCGGTACTTTTGCTTGGACGAGGCGGACAGGATGTTGGATTTGGGTTTTGATGAGGAGGTGGCGGAGATTATGAATCATTTCAAGCAACAGCGACAGACGCTGTTGTTCTCGGCGACGATGCCGCAGAAGATCCAGGACTTTGCGAAGCAGACCTTGGTGCGCCCGGTGCTGGTGAATGTCGGTCGGGCAGGGGCGGCCAATTTGGACGTGGTGCAGGAAGTGGAGCTGGTCAAGAAGGACGCCAAGATTGTTTACTTGCTGCAATGCTTGCAGAAGACCGCGCCGCCTGTCATGATTTTTTGTGAGCGGAAGAGCGATGTGGATAACATTCACGAGTACCTCCTCCTCAAGGGAGTGGACGCCGTGGCCATCCACGGGAGTAAGGACCAAGCCGAACGCGATGAAGCCATCCGAGAGTTCAAAAGCGGGTCCAAGGACGTCTTGGTGGCCACGGACATTGCGGCCAAGGGCCTGGATTTCCCGAATATCGAGCATGTGATCAATTTTGACATGCCGCACGAGATTGAGAACTACGTGCATCGCATTGGTCGAACGGGTCGGTGTGGAAAGACGGGGGTGGCTACCACGTTTATCAATGCAGAGGTCGAGCAGAGCACTTTGCTGGATTTGAAGCATTTGCTGATTGAGGCGAAGCAACGGGTGCCTCCTGTGTTGGAAGCGTTGGAGGATCCCGACGCGGACTTGACGGGGGCGATTGACGGGGTGAGGGGGTGTGCGTTCTGTGGGGGGTTGGGGCATCGAATCACGGATTGTCCGAAGATCGACAAGGATGCAAGGCGGTTAGGGTCGGGGAGACGGGATATGTTGATTTCGTCGGGGGGGTATGGAGGGGAGTATTAGGTTTCCAATTGGAGAGGGAGGCTGTACTGTGTGGGATTTGTGTGAATAGGTGGAGGAGCTGTATACGTCAAGAAGAAAGAAAGAAAGAAAGCAAATAATCTCACGGGGAAATTTGTAATGCTTTCTCTTCGCGGGCAGGGATGATGTTCTGAACGCTTGCTTTGTACGATATCGGCTACAAACGACGCGACGAACGACCTCCCCACAAACGGAAAGTCTGACGTACCCCATCAAGCACGATGAACGAGAGGCCCTCGATACCCGAGCCCTGCAGGAAGCACTCACCGCACAAAGCATAAAGACACGTACATATAAAGCAAGCGGGGCGTGTCTTAGGCACACAGACGTAATTTGACCACGTTTCAGGCTGTGTAAGCAAAGACCTTGGTCATCAAAGTTGAGAGCCTTCGCGCCATGCATGGTCGGATTTGCGTGATCTTCGCAGTGCGTGGTGGCAACCTCTGTGCGCCACCTTTTACCTCACCCTCGATCTCACTCCCCTCTGTACACAAACACAGCGCCCACAACCATGCGGGCCCTCCTGCCTCTGGCGGTCTCCGCCTGCGTGGCCAGCGCGTTTTTGCAGCCCCAGTTGCCATCATCCCAGCGACGCAGCAACATCCGCAGCAGCAGCGGCGGTAGAAGAGGGCTCATCGTGGCGGCCGCGGGCGGTGCCGGTGGGACACCAACAGGCGAGCTGGAGAAACTGCGGTTCCTGACACCCGAGTTGGCCGAGGCCGTGGCGAGTAAATTTGGCACTCCCACCTACGTGTACGACATGGCCACGCTCACCACCCAAGCCAAGCAGGCCCTGGCGTTTCCCAACGCGTTTGGCCTGACCGTGCGGTACGCGATGAAAGCCAGCCCGAACGCCGCCATCCTGAAGCTCTTCAACAGCCTGGGCTTGCAGGTGGACGCATCGTCGGGCTACGAGATCCAGCGGGCCATGCGGGCTGGCGTGCCGGCGTCGCACATCAGTTTGTCGTCGCAGGAGCTGCCGTCCGATTTTGACAAGTACGTGGCGATGGGCGTGCAGATCAATGCCTGCTCCGTCTCCCAGCTGGAGCGTTTCGGGGAGAAGTGCCCGGGCGGCAAGGTGGGCTTGCGTTTCAACCCCGGCGTTGGCTCGGGCGGGACCGGCAAGACGAATGTGGGCGGTCCTTCCTCTGCCTTCGGGATTTGGCACGAGTTGCTCCCCGAGGTGAAGGCGGTGGTGGCCAAGCACAACCTGGAGGTGGTGCGCATCCACACCCATATTGGCTCGGGCTCCGACCCGGCTGTGTGGCAGAACGTGGCCACGCTGTCTTTGGACCTGGTGCGGGAGTTTCCCAAGGTAGTGACTCTGAATTTGGGGGGTGGGTACAAGGTGGGTCGCATGAGCTACGAGGCCTCAACAGACCTGCTCAAGATTGGGGCGCCCGTGCAGAAGAAGTTCGAGGATTTTGCACAAGAGACGGGCCGCAAGCTTCACCTGGAAGTTGAGCCGGGCACGTTTTTGGTGGCCAATGCCGGGGCTTTGGTGTGTGCTATCCAGGATAAGACCAGCACCAGCGCGCACACTTTCCTGAAGTTGGACGCAGGCATGACCGAGGTGCTGCGACCGTCCTTGTACGGGGCGCAACACCCTTTGATTGTGATCCCCAAGGACAAGGCCCGTGCTGGGAAGACGGAGTCATATGTGGTGGTGGGCCACTGCTGCGAGTCGGGGGATTTGCTCACGCCCGCGCCGGGGGAGGCGGACACGATCGCCGAGCGCAAGCTGACGGCCGCTGAGATTGGGGACTTGGTGGTGGTGGAAGGCTCGGGGGCCTACTGCGCGGGGATGAGCACCAAGAACTATAACTCTTTCCCAGAAGCGCCCGAGGTGATGCACGCGCCTGGGGGTACTTTCCACCTCATCCGCCAGCGACAGACGCTGGAGCAGGCCTTGCAAAACGAGTTGGACTTGCCTACCAGCGCGCTCCCTTGAAAGCATTAGAACGCGGGAGAGACGTGAATGAAGTGCTATGAAATGTTTTTACCGACCGAAGGAATATATAAACTATAAACAACGAGACGCTACCAGCTGCGGGGTATTGGTGGGATGCAAGTTTTTTTTTCTTTTTCTCTTCTTATTTCCCTGCGTTCCGACCAAACCGCCACCTTTTCTCCCTCCGACGACCTTGATCATCCTACCCCCGCCCCTCTTCTCTACAGTCGAGACACTCTTTTCATGCTACCACCTTTGCTCCAAACAAGCTACAGACTACGTGGCGACGACGATGAGAGGGACGACGAAAGAAGCAACGACTTTACTTCTCGTACACCCAAGAGTAGTTGTTGGCGTTCCACTCAGTCAAGCCCTCCCCGAACCAGAGGCCGATCTCGCGCTGGGCAGACTCGACGGAATCAGAGCCGTGGCAGATGTTGCGGCCCACATCGAGGGCGTAGTCACCGCGGATCGTGCCCGGGGCGCTGTCGCTGGGCTTGGTGGCACCCAGCATCTGTATGAAAGGAGAGGAAGAGAGAGGAAGTGAGCCAATGAATGGGAATGAAAAAGGGTGCGCTCGAGCAACTTTCCATACCTTGCGGCCCTCCTTGACGGCGTTGAGGCCCTCCCAGACCATGGCGATGACGGGGCCCGAGCTCATGTAGGTGACGAGGCCGGCGAAGAAAGGCTTGTCCGCCAAATCCTCGTAGTGCTGGTTGAGGAGTTCCTTGGACGCGTTGACAGACTTAATTGATGAAAGGAGGGGAAGAGAGATAGAGGGATTTTGAGCCAATGGAGCGAAACTGAATAGGAATGGAAGAGGGTGCGTTCGGTTAACTCTCCATACCTTGAGCCCAACGAGCTTGAAGCCCTTACGCTCGAAGCGGGAAATGATCTCGCCTACCAACCCACGTTGTACGCCGTCGGGTTTCACCATGATGTCTTTTGTGTGTTCAGAGGAGGAGGAGAGGTGATGAGAAAGAGCGGAAAGAGGCAGGGTGAATACCGGGAGCGGAGGGGATGAGCGATGGGCGCGCTTGTCTAGGAATTCGACACACATTCAACCACAAGACGACCCCCATCCCGCTTGACACACATACCCAGCAAGTTTCTATTGCCACTGCTGCGTGCAATGACTGACCTTACGCACCCGCGGCATCCACCATACCCACCCACAAAGAAGGAATGTATGACGAATCGATGCCCTCCCTCTCTTCCCTTTGATTAACTACTTACAAGTACGCTCGGTGCTCATGGTTTCGATGGAGAGGATGTGCTTGATGCCTGTGTGCGGGGCGTGGTGGTAATGGAGTGTGAGAAATGCGGTAGGAAATACAGGGAGCTGGCCGAGCAAGCATCAGTGTGATTCTGTGCGCCACTGGGCTGTTGAGACTCGAACTGCTGGGCTCTTGGACCCTGGGCGCGCGCGGCTCACAAACACCTCCCTTTGCCTGTTGTTGTGTGCAGGTGTGTTGGTGGTGTTTGTGTGAAGCGGGGAACCCTGAAGTAAGAGAATGGGAGCATTCGCTCCTTTCTACGGCCACCGTTGCTTCCGTCAACGGGCGGGCGGCCAAGGGCTTTCGTGGCACCCCCAGTTGCACACCACATACCACATACACACCCCCAATGCACAGGTGCAGCTTGGCTTGAACATATTGATGCTCTCTAGCACAGGGATGCCCCGGTTGGTGTGGTCGTTTGGCTTTGCATCCCTCGGCTGGTGGAGTCGTCGGTCTTCTCGACTCTAATTTGAAATCGATGATGATGCAGGCATGGGCTTGGCCTTGGTTGCGCCTGGTTTGCACGCCCCGTCGACCATGGACAGCACACACAGGGCGGGGAATGCCTTCTGGCGAGGCTGGTCCTGTGGCGGCGCGCGTGGCGGCGGGGTGGGATGGCGTGGTCTGTCGCATTCAGCATCATCCTCATCTTGAAAGACGCGGTGGGAGCTCACCCCTGCACCCCGACCACCGCCTTGACCCACATGCAGGGAGAAGGCCGTGCGAAGTCCATGCCATCACAATCTACAAACGGGGGTGGTGGTGCTCCGGCTGACCCCCCAGGCGGTTGGCCTCTGCCTCTTCCCCCTCTCCACACGATCAGACCACCGCTCTCATACGATTCCTCCCCCACACCCCTTCCTTTCGGACGCACAGGCACCCCAGCAACCTTCGCCACCATGTCCGACGTGAACGCCCACATCATTCAGCCCCTGAAGAAATTTGCCAAGGACTCCACGCACCTGGTCAAGAAGTGCACCAAGCCGGACCGAAAGGGTAAGCCCCCCCCCCAACCCAACACTTGCCTTGCCTTCCCGTCGTCCTCTTCCTTCCACTTTTCGCCCATCACACCTTTATCCAAACTTCCCTTCCCTTACAGAGTTTGCCCGGATAGCCTATGCCACCAGCGTGGGGTTTCTGATCATGGGCTTCATCGGCTTCTTCGTCAAGCTCATCCACATCCCCATCAACAACATCTTGCTCGGCGGCATCTAGACCAACCCCGGCACGCAGTGCACGCAGTCTCCAACCACACACGGGCGGAAATGATTAAGGGAAGCAGGAGTGGCAGGGGGATAGGTGAAGCAAGGGGAGTATAACATAGGCAACGGGAGGAGTGAGGGGTGAGGCGGTGGCGAGCGCAGGCATCGGGGAGAAGTAATGGAACTGGTGGAAAGGAGGAGTGAGACGATCCAACGACAATGACAAGCAAGATTCCCAGTCAAAGCAAAACGAAAAAAAATGGCAAGAACACAAAGAATGGTCCTTGTGTTGGCTAGTGCTAGCTAGCGACATGGTCTTTGATGCTGCCCTCTTCTCTCGACTTCTCCGAATTGTATTTATCTATACTTTGACTTTTCTTCTTCTTTTTCAGGCAACATTATTTCGAACACACTTTATTTTCTCCTTTTTTGGTTAAGGAGGGTGTAAGTTACCGTCCATATGCAAAATTGTTTGTGCGTGTCTGTCTGTACACTCGATACCAACCCTCCATCTACGAAGGCGACGACGCGGCCCCTCCTTCGGCTGCCATCTGTTTTCTTCTAAGGTTCCTGGCTTCCTCCTGCGCCTCGGCGGCGGCCTGCGCAGCGGCGCGCCGGGCAGCCCGGGCTTTGTTCCTCGCCGCCTCCTTTTGCTCGTTGATTACGATTCGCTTCTGATATTCGTGCCAGCTGCGGTACGAGGCGATGACAGTCAAACAGCCCATGCCAATCAGCACGCCACGGTGCATCATGTCCCAGCCCTTCATCTTGTAGCCCTGCGGAGTAGGTGGTGTTTGGGTGGAGGTGTTGTGATCAGATTCAGCCAGCGTAGATTATTTTTGTCCTACACCACACGCCAGCGCACGCGTGCATGCAGTGCTCACACTCCCGAGGCAAGGCACATTAAAAGGTGGTGACCTCAATGAGGCGTTGCGGGACTTCCAGAATGTCTGAACCGTGAGGCATACGCTGGGCGGGCTATACACACCATTCAAGCTCCAGCTTCCCATCCCAACCCTGCCCTCGAGCAGCAGGAGCAAGGGCAAACAAGCACGATTTCTCACTTACCTTGCTTGCGCCTTTCGCCTGAGTTCTGCTGACCTGGACCTTGCTGGCCTTGTCCCTGTGTTGTTGGTTGGATGGATGGTGGGCTTTAGACTGCCTGCCTGACTGCCTGACTGACTGCCTGACTGACCACGCAAACGAGAGCCCTCATCACATCACATCAGCATCATCATCATCGCCGCTTCGCCAAAAAGGGCAAGTCCTAAGGTCGCCCGCCTCCTTCTGCAGCAGCCATACTCTGACCCCTAATAACCTAACCCGCCCTTCATCCCACAACCCCCACCCCCCGCCTACAGCACACAGTCATGCAAGTGCACGCGGCCTCGCCAGGCGGGCCTTCCACCCTGCTGGATTTCAAGGAGCGATTGGGAAGCAGGTCGTCTTCGCAAGAGGACCAGCAGCACCAGCCCCCGATGCGCATGTCCATGCCCTCACCGCAGCAACAGCAGGAAGCAGCACAGTCGACGGCGGGAACCGTCCCAACCAGCGAAGGGGTGGAGGAGCCGGAGCGTGGCATCATGGGCGAGGCGCAAGTGATGGACGAGCTGCTGCGGGCTCGCGAAGCCTTTGTGTGCCAAGGATGGGGGGAGCTGCTCGGGCGCCTCAAGGCGGGCAAATCGTTGCAGGTGTTGGCGAAAGAAGAGGAGGAGCGTGTCGAGCAGCTGCGAAACAAGCCGCGGCAGCAGGACGGGCACTTGCAAGGGAAATTCCAGGCAGCCGAGGGCGATATTCAGGGCTTGGTTCAAGCTTTTCTGCTGGAGCACGCGAAGCAAGGGCAGGCACAAGAGGCGCTTCAACACAAGACGGCCGAGGTGGAAGCGTTGCTGGGCACCCTGGAAGAAGCGCATGTCCGCCTGGCCAAGGAAGAGGAAGCCGTGGCGGGACAGCAGGGCGAGCAGGACGAGGAAGAGGAAGAGGCGGCGGAGCAGGAAGGCCAGGAACAGGTGCGGCAGCTCGAGGCGACGGTGCAAACGGCCAAGGCCCAGAACGGCGTGGCGGAGATGCGTGTCCAGGAGTGGCAAGCCAAGCTGAAGCAGCTCGAGGCCGCAGGGGCGGCCGAGCGAGAGGCGATGGAGGCGGACGATCTGCACGGCGCCTCGGCGCAGGACGAGACCGAGACGTTAGGCGAGGCGGCGCGGCTCCGAGAGCAGGCGGAGACACTGGCCGCAGTGCTTGAGATGCTGCAAGGCCTGTACAACGTGACGGTGACGGTACTGGACGAAGCTGAGGCGGGGCCAGGCGAGATGGTCCTCCGGCTGGCCTACCCCTCCAAGCACGCCCTGGAGATGACGCTCTCCACGGGCGCCCAAGCAGTCCAGCTGCTGCACGCCCGACTGGAGGTGCCCCCCACACAGCAGCGGCGCAAGTCGGTGGCCACGGCCGAGGCACAGCGCTTGATGATGAACCAAGTAGACAACTTGGTGACGGTGGCGCAAGGCCTGCCCGCACCGCAGGACCTGCTCTTCCTGGCGCGTGAGGTGAGCTGGATGGTGGCATCGCGGGGGGTGGCCAAGCAGGAGATCCGCGAGTTGATGAAGCGGTACATCGTCAAGCACAACGAGGCCATGGACGAGCTGACTGTCACCTTCGCCGAGGGCGTCGTTGCCTCCTTCTCCCTCCTTGCTGGGTACCCCCAGATGCCGGGCAGTGTGCGCATTGCGGGCTTGGTGGGCGTAGGCGGCTGGAAGGATGGGGAGCTGGCTGTGACGAGCCGCAGCTTGAACGGCCTGGGCTTGGACTCGTTGACGGCCTTGGTGGATGCCCTGCATGAGCGGGTCGTGGAGCTGGATCAAAAGTAGAGATGTTCGGAGGATGAGAGGGCAGGGTGAGGGAGGGAGGGAAGGACGCGGTGGAGGAGAAAGAAGCGATATTCTCAACATGGAGTGGGAGGGCAGGGGTGGGGTGTGGAAGAGTAGAGATTAAGGGGGCCAAAAGGTGGGGGGAGAAGGAAAGAACATGTGGATATAAGTTTGACGTCGTTGATGAGAGAAAAAGTAAGAGAGATACAGTGAGGGTGTGTGTGTGTGTGTGAGTGTGTGAAAATTCGAGGAAGGCAAAAGAAGTGCAAGCTGCCAACCGAGGACTGAGGCTGGCACATGACTGGAACAACCAATAAGGAAAAGGAAAATGAAACAGAAGAAGAAAGCGATGATGTTGTGTCATGCTTTGGAGGTCTGTATGATTGAACTAAACAGTAAGTTGGGTGGCGTGCGGGACTGGTAAACAGGGAGAGGAACAAAAGAAATAATTCACAAGAACATGATAGGGGAAAGCCCAACGAGGAAATGAAAAAGGGACCACCAGCCTTCTTTAAAAAACAAACCACTGTCATCCAAGTAAAATATAAGTGCATATTATGGATAAACGCGTGCGCGCCAAAGGTTTTAGGTTTGTTTTTTGGCTTACTTTTTACCGAACATGCAATGACTTTTTTCTTTGTTATTGTTCTTGTTATCTCAGGAACCGTCTTTGTTTTAGGGGGATGGGGCATTACCACTACATAAAAACACACTATCATATTTTCTCACTGCTTTCTTGCTTCTGCCGCTGCCGCTGCTGCTGCTGCTGCTGCCGATTATTACCGTTGTTATCTCTGCAAACTTTCACGCTCACCAGCTCGATGCCTCCTGCTGCGTAGTCGGCATGACCGGAGGCGCCTGCATCATCATCCCCTACTGTTTAAAAGCAGGAGGAAACACCCCCCCTAACAACAACAAATGCGCCTCCTTCTCCTCCTTCTTCCTCCTCCTCATCCTCGCTCTTCCTACCCGTCAACGGCGACGCCTGCTGCTGTTGTAGAGGCACTGGCTGTCAATCTCGTCATTCCCCTTCTTCTGCTGCTGCTGCTGCTGCTGCTGCTGAAGCTGTTACAGCTGTTGCTTGCTATCTACGACAAAAATCACCCTCCATACCACTACTAGTCTTTTTCTGTTATTCCCTTTCATCATCTCTTCTTGCTTTACGTGTGTGGGCATCATGGAAATGGAAACCCGACACGCACGTATATAGCCACAAAACTCTCCCTCCCTCTTTACTTCGTCTTCTCGCTCGCCTCTCCCTCATCAGTTTAGTAGGACAGCATGAGGCCGAGCACGTTGGAGGTAGGTGGCGGGGGGACAGGGACCACAGGCGAGTGCCCTGGCCATTGACAGCCGCCGCTTGCTCCCTTCTTCGACTTCTTCTTCTTCCCACTGCTTCCCCCCCCGCCTACATGGCTCCACTCGTCCTCCGCGGGCGGAGCATGCAGAATGCTGCGTCCCATCTCCATGCCGTGAGTCTCGAGCGAGGCCAGGCATTGCTGGAACAAGAACTGGATCTCCCCAATCCGGAAAGCGCAGCGCGAGACGTTCACTGCCCTATCCAAGGGGTCGAGGATGGTAAGCGGGTCCGCCACCACAGGCAACCCACGCGCCAAGAAGAAGTCAGCCAGGGGGAACGTCAACCCATACCCTTGGTCCACCGAAATGCCCTCCGCTTGCGGGTTGAAAATCCGCCCAAAGTACTCCAAAAAGTAGGTCAGCAGAAAACCCGAGGACAGCCCCTGCTTCTCTGGATCCCCCCCCGTACCTAGCCCTCCTCCACCCCCCCCACCACCATCTTGCCCGTCCTCCGGCCCGCCGTCCGACGTCGTCTGCGCCGCCGCAAACTGAGACCACAGCCGGTAGGAGATCTCGGCCGGGCTGCCGTACCCGCCCGTGACGAGCGGCGGGGGTGGCTTCACCTCCTCCACCATCGTCGTCGCCGCTGCCGCGATGGCCGCTTCCTCCTCCAGGTGCACCCCATTCCCTCCACGCAGGGCCTTGCCATAGTCCATCGGGCCGTCCGGCACAGGGCTGCCAGACGACAGCGGCCGTCGACTCCTCTCATCTCCGCCTGCTGGAAGCGGAGCCGCGCCACGCCCGCTGCAGCTGTTGGTGTCCTTACCACCACCCTCAG
>AFGL01017847.1:0-10720 GCA_001614225.1 Nannochloropsis limnetica | reverse complement strand
ACAAGCCCGCACGTACCGCTGGCGCTGGGACCAAAAATTGCAACGCCGCGTCCGCACCTTCATTCCTGATCCAGCCTCTTCTCTCAAACGCAAAGCCTTTCAACTCCCACGCTCGGCCTACTCCCCTCTCTTCCATCAGATCTTCACCAATTCTCGGCTTCTTCACGACCTTTTTCTTGCCCTGCGGCTCCTTTCCTCCTCAGCGAGAGGGGGAGATCTGCTCTCATTGGCCTTCACGTGCAAAGCCTTTGCCTCCTTACTGCATAAGGGCAGGGAAGCAGTGACGCTCACTATCTTTGATCTTTGGAAATTTCATTATCCGGCGCGCTTTATCGCTTCTTTGGCCAGTCCTCGAAGTGCCTCTATTCTGACCACCCTGCATTGTTATAACTGCGCGTTGGACTCTGCCGAGTTGTGTTGCGAGCTTGGAGATGTTTTCACCCAAGGTCTACCGGCGCTACGAGAGCTCCAGCTCGGAAAATCTCATGAGGTAAGTTTTTGAACGAGAGCCGGTCCTCATAATCTGTGTGTTCACATCACTTTTTTATATGCTATGGGGGGTTTACATGTGTCCTCATGGGCTGTGTTTGGCTAAAGGCCTCCCTCCGATGTTGCATTGCTTCTCCTTCACGATGCTCCGCTATCCCCACCCAACACACCCACACTAATACGCCCAAATATTTACACCCACACATCACATACACTTTCGTCAAGCTCATCAACTCCGTCCGCCTCCCAGCCCTCCGTACCCTCCTCCTGAGGGAAATCCGCCTCGACGCCGAGGCAAGGGAGGCCGTTTTGGCAGCGCTACTCCTGCCCAAGCTCGGCAAGAAAAAGACAAAAGGGCACAGACAAGCGGCGACGATGACCCAGAACCCTTTGCCGCCACATTCACCATCCTCCTCAAAGCCTACCACTACCATCACCACACCAACCACGGCGACAACAACTGCTTCGCTCAGCCCCATCACACCACTTCTTCAGTTGGAGCATCTGGTCCTGAGCAAGATCTACCCGATTCGGCCCACCTGGTTCCATGCTTTCTTTGGCGGCCTCGCTTATCATCACGTCCCGCTGCACACGCTTGAGTGCCGCGATCTCTACGGTTACAAGCATAGTGCCGAGTTGAACAAGTTCGGTGGTCTGGCCGCGCACCTGAAATATGGGAACTTTCCCAATCTTTCGTCGTTGACGATTCACGAATACAGGATGACAGAGAGCGCTGCTGCTGCACTGATTGATGGGTTGAATAAGGGCTGTGCTGATGTGACATGTCTTTCCCTGGGTTGCGATGGTTACCTCTTGGATCGTGAGACGGACTGCGGATTGCTCGTCAAGGCCCTGTCGGAGGTTTCTGGAAGCCTGTTTCATTCCCTGCAGACGCTTCACATTAATTGGCGGAATTTGACGGCGGAGGTTTTGAAGTTTTTCTTTGACATGAACATCGATACTGAGACTGAGCTGTACCTTCCCCGCGGGCCCAGTGTCGAAGAGTCCGCTTTCCGCTTTCCCTTTCCCGCACTCTTGTCATTGAATATTACCGAAGCCCTGAAAGGACTACCTTTGGAAACATTGAAAGTGGTGATTCGGGCCTACCTGGAAAGCGGCTTGCGGGGCATTGACCTATATGACGTCTATCTCAGCAATGCAGACATCAAGGACCTTGTGGCACACTTTCGAACTTTACTTCCCACGCTCGCCCCTTCCTATTGTGTATCTCAAAAGCGCCCTTTCAAAATCACCATTAATATGCAACCCCATGACATGGAAGAAGACGACGATGAGCTCGATGAGGAGCTTGACGCGATCAAAATTGGATGGCCCCCCGGTTTCGACGTCGTAGTGACGGATGGCTGATGCACAGGAAATCGATTACCGTACCTGCACGTGGGTGAGGGAGTGTGCGTGATTGATGGTGGATGGGACAATGTGTATTAGTGCGCTGTGAGTGTGTGGACTGTGTGGGTGTGCGCGTGTTTTGTGTTTGAAGACAAGGAGTAGAAGAATAGGTTTACATGCCGTTGACCTTGTCAGCACATCGTGATGTGGAAAGGGTAAGCAAATAAAATTTCACACGAAAATCTCACGCAAAAAGGAGCCAAAAAAAGGGAACATACATGAGAAATAGGCACGGGGGAATACTCGCAGCTCAGTAGATGGTCGGCAACGATGACACGCATAGGAAAACAGCAAAAGCATCATCATACACAAAAAAATTCGTTAGCCCTTGCCTATTCATTTTTTATTTCCCTTCTACTATCGCTCTTACTCATTGTTTCCCATGCACTCTCCGTCTTTGAGGTGAAGGCTTTAAGATTAAGCCTTCGTGTCTATAGCGACTTGATGAGTCATGAGTCGAGCTGATAGAATTAACAATACAACATAGCTCAGTTGGAAAAGAATGAAAAGAAAAAGGAAAACAGAGCAATACTAAATTATGAGAGCAACAGAAAGAAAACGGCATTGCTTTAATAATGCGAGAAGTCTTTTTCAAATGAGCATCGTCCCTTCTTCCTTTTTCCGGTATCTTTTGACAAACCGCTGACAGGATTGAGTGCTATCTTCTTATGTCGTTCTGCGTGCCTGTCTGATTATTTCCCCCTTCCCCCTATACATTTCCTGTCAATCCCGTCAATTACCTTTCGGTATAGACTTCATTTTTATCGTGGTTCCTTTCACTTTACACACGATAGTCAGTCCGATTTTCGCCCTCCACCCCTCCACCCCTTTCTATTCTCATTCTCTCTTTATTTCAAACACACACACGCACACTCGCCGCCAATTGATTTCTCCTAAAATTGATACCGTGGCAATGGTCATAGCTTATCTCTCCGTCATCGCTAATCTCATACCGTGGAGTCCTAGCCATTTTTGAGCATCTGGCACCGTCAGATCCAAAATGGGCTCCAATCCCCTATTTTGATTTTGAAACGGCGCTGCCCAGAGACAGGGCCGGGGGGGGCGAACAAAGGAAGGAGATTGCGGATGTAAGCTGTAAGATCCTTCATCTCGTAATAGTCGACATGAGCGCCAGAGAGGTTGATGCCCCGCACGTCGTTTTCCAAATAACGTCGTAGCACGACTTTTACCTTGTCCAAAGGAAGGTCAACGCAGAATGTAGCCAAGCAAGTAAGCGAAGGAAACGTAGTGCGAAAGTAGGGTTGGTGGACGGTGGGATCATGGGGTACGCATAGCTTAGTCACTGGGTCAATGTCCATATCAAACAGGAATTTCAAAACGCTTTTCGGCGCCAAGCTTACCCAATGCAAGCGCAGCGTCTGCAGTGAATGAAGTAGCTCTTCCGAAGCCTCCAACAGGGCCTTCAAAAGCACTCCGCGCTGCGCAGGATCTGGGGAGTGACACCGGCTACCGAGGGAAATGCACGTCACGGCACGGCAGCCCCTGTCCAATCCTTCAATAAGCGCGGCGGCTGCACTCTCTTCCATCCTGTATTCGTGAATCGTCAAAGACCTGAGAGCAAGAAAGTTACCAATCCTCAGGTGCGCGGCCAGACCACCGTACATACTCGCCCCAGCTGTGGACATAGGACAATAGAGCTTGCAGCACTTGAGTGTCAGCAGCGGGACCTGATGATAAGCGAGGCAGTCGAAGAAAGCATGGATGAAGGCCGGCCTAATCGAGTAGATACAGTCCAACACTAGATGCTCCAGCTGGATCAGAGGGGTGAGGGGGCGAGTCGTCGTTGTCATTGTGTTAGCGGCGGTGACGGTTTTGGAGTAAAAGGACAGCGCTGCCAAGATGGCCTCTCGGGTATCGGCTTCAAGGCGGATCTTCTTCAGGATGAGGGGGGTAGAGTTGACAAATTTGACAAAAGTTTGGTTAAAGGCCTTCTGTGTGCGCCTGACTCTGATAGTCTGTGTCTGTGTGTAGTTGTGTGTGGGGGTGTGTGGATACGCTTGAGTAACTGTGGGTGTGGTGCGGGTGTGTGTAGGTAATTACTTTTGAGGCGAGCGAGCAAATCTAAGGACTGATAGAGGGCTTTGGCATATTCATAATCCACTTACTTCCCTCCTCCCTCCCCGACATAACTCATCGTCCCCAATTTTCCCGAATTCGAGCTTCCGGAGCACTGGCAACCCTGGACAAAGACATCTCCCAGCTCAAAACACAGCTCGGCAGAGTTCAAGGCGCAATCGCCAAACTGGAGGGTAGTGAGGACGGAGGCACTCTCAGGAGCGGCCAGACTCGCAACAAATCGTGCCGGATAAAGAAGCTTCGAGCGCTGTTTAGCATTAAAAATCACCTTCTTCTTGCCCTTAGGCGGCCGCAGGGACACGAAAGCCTTGCACGTCAACGCCAGGGCAGCCACATCCCCTTTGGTACCGGAGGAGAGGAGCTTCGGGGCGAGGAAGAAATCATACAGGAGGCGACGGTTGGTGAAGATCTGGGGGAAGAGAGGGGAGAAGCCCGAGCGCAACAGCAGCAGGGGTCGAAAGGCTTTGGGTTTGGGGGTTGGGGCTCGATCGGGGATGAACATTTTGACCATGCGTCCTGTCTCGTCAAATTGCCACTGGTACGTGCCGGCAGGCTTCTTGCGCTTCGTCTTCTTGTCGCCTTGCAGCGCCTCGTCTTCATTTTTCAAGGCCTGCACCAACAAGCGGCGCGCATTCTCGTGCATTGCATCATCGTCGGCATCATTGTCATCGTCGCCGAATCCATCACTCTCCTCGTTGTCCGCCCCCGCCTTCTGCTGCCGGTTCATCGCCAGCGCTTGCTTGATAATGTCTTGTTGGAGGAGGGAGTCAAAGGTGGCGCCGTGCTCTTCCTCCAGAGCCTGCATCTCCCGCACCTTGGCGCTGGGCTTGGGGTCCCGCGGCATGACTCTGATACTGGCCGTGATGATAGGGGAGGGCGAGGGGAGGGTGGAGAGGGGTGAGAGTCGGTCGCGCGGGGGAGTGTCGCCTGAGGCGGAAGAAGGGGCGTTGCCGGCTGAAGGCGGGCACGGCAGGCGAGGAAGTCAGACCTCCTCCAGTGCCGCGTGCGCAAGCGCCGCTTTTAATGCCTGTAGAGGGCGTAGGGAGGGACGTGCGCGCGCGCGTGAGTCTATGTGCCCGAAGAAGTGAAGGACGGAGGAAGGACTGTCGATGGGTGACGAAGAGGCAGGAGGTCGAAGGAGTGCGTGGAGCGGAGACACACACGTAAGGTCCAGCCGCACGACGCAAAGGACAGGACGAAGCTGTACCTGTGTGCGTGTGGGTGCGCGTGGCGGTGTGGTTTTGTTTACGGAGGAGGGGTAAATGTCTCGTGCAGTGGTTGCTCGGTTGCATGAGCGATGAAAAGCGAGGCGAGCAAAGACGCGGCGTCGAAAGCTCAAGATATCTCCAAAACCACACACCATTACACAAAGCAACGCTCACAAGCTCTACACCACACCACAGAGGAGCTTGGTCAAGCGCGTCTACAAACCCTAGGAAGCGTCGCGGCTGCCCCAGCTTGCTTGTCAGCGTCCTTTCTTCGCTCCTTGCCTCCCGCCTCTGCATCAACTTGCTGCTTGCGCTCCTCTTGGCCAGCAATGCCTTCCGCCCAACCCCCACCACCAGCCACACCACTGCGGCACCCGCAGCACTCCCGGCAGCTATATGCCATGCCCTTCCTCCTCGTCGTCCTCCTGCTCGTCACCATCACTCCTTCCAGCATTGCTTGGCGCCTCCCACCATCCACCCCCTCCTCCGCCTCCTCCTCCTCTTCTTCCGCAAGCCGCTGCCTTTCTCATGCCCGCCCTCTCCCGCACTCCACCCTCCTCTTCAAAACCTTCCCCACCACCGCTAGCATCAGCAGCAGCACTGCCCTCGCTGCTTCCCCCTCCCCCGACATCTCGACTGAGAACCCTACTACGGACGCGGAGAAGGACATCATTGGCACTGCTGTCAAGGAGGAGGAACGCATGGGCCCTGGCGCTCCAGAAGGCTATTGGATGGACACGGAGAACATCAAGCAAGAACTGCAAGTCTTCTTCTCGGTACGCGCGGCGGAGGAAAGGCGTTTATTAGACGAGAAGTCATCGAACCCTTTAAGGAATTACTTGGGGTTGTCCGATGTGGAACAAAAGCGGATTCGAAAGAGGGATGTCTTGATTGATCGAGACCTTTACAGTGACTTGAGAAGGCATGGCTTTGATTATTTAGTCTTGCCTATCATGGAACAGGGGGGGTTTAGGGCGTTTGCGGCCATGTTTGCTATTCGGGGGGATCAGCCACCAAGGCAGGAAGACACGGGGGGGTTAGCTCTAGGTGCAGCGCTGGAAGCAAAATTGGGCACATTGTCAGATAAAGTCTCGGCGGCCCAGGGGAAGGAGGGAGGGGGGGGGGAAGGGGGGGAGGCTGTGGAGGTGTTGACGGTGAATAGCCCGAATTATATGAAGGATGATGAAGCAAGCTTGGACCCGGCAGGGTGGAAGAAGGGCAAGCCCGTCATCATTGCTCCTGCGAAACCCAAGAATGACTGGGGGAAGCAACTCCTCCTCTCCAACCCCATGAAGCTCTACAGCGCCCTCCTCCTCCTCGACCTGGCTGTGGCCTTTGGGAAGTCCACCACAGGAGCACTTGATAGGGGGTTCCTCACTCCCTCCCTCCTGACCTACCTGCAGCTAGCCGCTGAAGTAGGAGTGCTAGCAAACGTGCTAAGCGCCCCGCTTACGTTTTTGTTTGTGACCAAAGCAGGGAAACCATGGGAGAAGGCCTTGCCGTTGGCGGTTAAGGCGCTGATGGGGGGGCCCGTGGCGATGGTGCAGTATAGAATGGACGGGGAGTTCGGAGGCGGTGCTGCTGGTAGGGGTGGAGAGGGGGGAGGGGTAGGGGAGAAAGCGAAGGGGTGATTGGGTAGTTTTTGGGTGGGGGGAGGGAACGAGGATTTGTACGATAGATAAATAGATGGGTTGCATTTGAGTGTGGGCGAAACAGGGCATAAAATAATAAGACAAGCAGCAGTAGTAGAAATGAGAAGAATGGGTGCTTTTTTCCAATTTCTTTTGGTTTTGATCTGATGATTTCTCCTCTTCCTTTTTCTTCTCTTCTTCTTTCTTCCTTCTTCCTTTTCCTTTTTTCTTCAAAATACATTAAAATGGGTAAACAACCAGTAAGAAACGATAAAGCTGGAAATGCGTACACGTACATTCATTAATCATTTGGCTTTCCCTATTTACAAGAAAAAAGCTTTGCTTCAATTGTCCTCCCTCTCCTGCAACGGGGCCCGGCAGTAAGGGCACGTGGGCTCGATGCACTTGCTGGTGCACTCCTCCACCCAGAAATGCAGACAAAAGGCGTGATAACGATGCCCACACACCAGCGGCGGGCCCGCGGGATTGTCGGTGTCGTCAATCTCAATGGCATTCAAACACACGGAACACTCTTCCTCCTCCCCATCCTCCTCCTGCTGCTCCTCCTGCCCCTTCTTCTCACACACAACCACCGCCGCCAAGGCAGCCGTCGTGGCCATCATGCCCTGCTCCTCATTGACGGCCTCTTCCTTCTCCACCTCCTGTTCCTCGCTCGCCTGCTCCTGCTCCCCCCCTTGCCCCTCCTGTGCTTGCTCCCCTTTCTCCTCTTGCCCTTGGGTGTCCTCCTCTTCTCCCTGCGTCGCCGATGTCACCGCTGCCGCCACCGCCGCCATCTCTGCCGCCTTCTTCTGCTGCTGGGCCTTGCGCTTCTGCTGCTTCCGCTTGGCAGCCTTACTCTTTTTTGTCGCCGCTGCTTCTTCTTCCATCGCCCTCCGTGCTGCCAGTTCTGCAAGAGCAGCTGCGGCCGCTGCCCGCCTTTTCTCCCCGAGTTCCCGCCGCGTTTCTTCAAGAATTCCCTCCCAAAACCCTGCCAAAATAGCCTCCGTCTCCTCCACGTCCGCGCGAATCAGATTGGCAAAATTTGCATCAGAGGCGACCTGGGTTTGCTCCAACGCAACTGCCATGATTTTGAGTGCGTCCATCACAGGGGTAAGCTCATTCAGTTCGAGAAGGTCAATACCCGACCACTCAAGCAACTCTCTATAATTATATGGGGCTTTTTGCAACACAAACACTGCCTCGCGGGGCCTTCCTGCAGCCAAAAAATTGACTGCCTGTCGACGTAAGGGGGCCACCATCTCTCCGACGAAGCCGTTGCCACTCTCCACCCAGAGCATACTCATCTCCAAGTCATATTCGATGGCCCGCTTCATGTCCCCCTGCGCCTCCGCGGCATCCGCAAGCAAGAGCAGAAACCGCTCTTCCATATTGCCCATTGGAGATCGCCCTTTGTTCCGAAGAGTTGTAAGGGCTTCCTCACTGCACTCGATCGTCTTGGTCCACTCCTTCCTCTCTTTGTGACAACGGGCCATGCCATAGAGGCCGTTCACACGGCCACTGCGGTGCAGACGAGGCCATGCTAAAATCTTGAGAAAACAGCACTTGGCCGCTTCTAGCTGATGCGAGTCCAAATAAACAGTTCCCGCGTGGGCAATAATATCTCTCCATTCGCCGTGGTCGACCGCCGAACCCTTGCGCTCCGCCGCAGCCAGATGCTCATCCGCATGCCGGAAGGCAGCTATGGCCAAGGTATGTTGTCCCAACAAGTCGTGAATCTTGCCCTTGATAAAAAGGACGTGGCCATACAGTTTGACAACGAGGTCAATGTCCCGGGGCTGGTTCTGAAGCAGCTCGCAGGCGCGATTTGCTTTGATCAACAAGGGGCGCAAGTGCTCCTCTCTCTCTCTACGGGCCACCAATTTCTCAATCCTATAGAAAGCTTCTTGCACTTCCGGGACAAGCTGGGCGCCAAGTCCGCAGTCGCGTTGGCGCAGCTGCTTCTCCACCCGCAATTGTGCCAAGGTCTTCCTCGTCGTTTGAATGCTCATGGTGAAGGAGAGACGGCAATGGACGGGGCCCTGTGTATTTGTGAAGGAGAGACGTGCAGGGGTCAAAGGTTAGACAAAGGGTTGGGTCGTGCAAGTGCCTGCGTGCTCTTCCGACACATACGATTTGAATAGAGCTCCACCCCTTCAGAGGAGAGCTGAGATGATCAAAGCGCCAAGCGGCGCCGTTACCGCGGCGTTGTTCGTCGCGGAGTTGAAGCGCCAAGTTCCGTGGTTGCGTCCGCCATTTTTACTTATGCCGTTGGCGACAGCAACCGCCTTATGTGCTCTAATTCTGAAGTTCGATGCGTAAATATTTGAATTTTAGTAGCAAGTTCAGCAATGGCAGCCCAGAGGCATCACCAAGGGAGAAACTTGTGCTTGCTGTAGTATTTCCAACCTCCCCACCCCTGACTGTGGGAATGAAAGCAAAAGGGAAATGTCAAGCAAGGGAAAAGGAAGCAGCCCCAAGCAAGGGAGAAACGAAAGAGCACTTATACCTTTAACAAAAAAAAGACATATTACATTCTTTATTTGATTGCACTATCTATAAAAAACTCTGTCTCACGTGCTCTCCATCTCCTGCACAGGCGCCCCGCAGTAAGGGCAGGTGGGCTCGATGCACTTGCTGGTACATTTCTCCACCCAGAAATTCAAGCAAAAGGCGTGATAACGATGCCCACACACCAGCGGCCGGCCCGGGGGATTGTCAGCGTCGTTGTCATCAATGGCGTTCAAGCACCCCGGGAAATTCTCCCCCTTCTCCTCCCCTCTTCTTGCCCGTTCCCACCGACCACCACCAGCGCTGCCAAGGTGACTGTCATAATCTGCTTTTCGTTGGGAGCCTTGTCCTTCTTTGAAATGCTCAAGGAGAAGCACTGTCAACCTAAAGGTCGGTGGCCGGCCTTGCGCGTTGGAAAAAGGTATGGGCCATGCAAACTTTGGCTCTCATTGTGCCTGCCAGGGATTTGTGCAGGTAGTTTCTAAAGTAGCTACCAACAACGAGTATGCACTTAAATCTAAAAGCACATTGCACATGGATTAAAAAACAAAAAGATATGAGGAAGAACCCGGAGTCGTACTGTTTGTCTGCCACAACACACAAGTGTTTGAACAGACTGGAACCAGGGACAGGCGGAGAATCACTGCCGAGACCTGTCAGGACTCGAACTGCAATCCGATACTCTCAAGAGGCAAACCTCTCTCGGACGATGTATCGTCGGGGAGACATGGCGTGCAACCACTGAGCTATTCTTCCTTCGCATCGTGAGTGTTTGCGCTTCTCCTTCACTATCAAGCGGGCTAGAATTTCGCGAGGGACATATTTTTAGTGTGGGCGGCTTCCGAGAAACTTAAGAGTATTTTGGCCTTGGCATTAGCATTTTTTCTACATTGCCGACTTGCTAATATTTTCCTTGGCCTTTTTTGGTTGCTATTAGGACTTTTGTGTGACTCTAAAGTGTTCTTATGGGTAGGCACGTAGGCTTCTCTGCTGGATGGAATTCGTGTAATGATGCAAGGGGTACCCTCAATGAGCGAAAGCAAAAGTTTAAAGGACAAATGACCAAAATTTTCGAGCAAAGACTTGATAAAGTGGAACAAATCGTCATACAAAACACGTGCATCGTGTAAAGTTTGCCTGGCTGCCATTTTTGACATTTTCCCCTCCTATGCAACCTCCCCCGACCCCACCCACCCTCGTCCACCCAACAGGACGGGCAGAAGCATTACCGCAACAAAGAAAGAAAAAGGGCTCTTGTCACAGTGACGAGAAAGCGCGAAAAAGGGGCCATTTTGTCAAATGAGGCACCCATCTACTTTATGATCGCGTTTTTGTTTTCTTTTTGGTCCCCTTCGTTCCTTCCTCGTACCCTCCCAC